>OZ034977.1:3003508-3166508 GCA_964030785.1 Siderastrea siderea
TAGTCCGCGCACAGTCCGCAGTCTGTGTTTTACACTGTCCTTTATTTTATCAGGCTTCAGTCCACGAGGGTGCTGGTACACAATTATATAAATACCGCTGATGAATATTGTTCTTAGCACGTAAACTATTTTAGCGATTTGTAAGATTTTGTACAAAACTGCGATTTTGAAAAAAAAAACCTCTCAAAATCGTCTCAATATTTCGACTCCTCGACTGTTCCACGCGACTTTTAAACTTTCTTGTCGGATGCTAATAAAAAAACCTATAAAAAACTAATGAACCTACAAAATAATTGTTCGCCGAAACAGCAGTTTCAGTTACATTAACTTCAGCAGACCAATACCGACAATGTGATGTCATTTTTCTCACTTTCTTGTAGGTATTACGCGTGTTTGTGTGGCCATGAGGCATTGGTAGATTACCTGTTACGAAACGGTGAGTTAAAAATTTCCGACGAACTGCGTGCGTGGTGTGATCGTGGAACGCGTAATACGCCTTAAGTCAGACAAATCGACATTGAAGAGCTGCAACTTGCATAAAGCTTTCGCATGGTCTGCTCATCGTCTCATTCTTTTCTTAAATCGAAACCAACGTTTTTTTTTACTCTTATCGTGCAGTCTTCCGTTCACTGGTTTTTGTAGTCCGGCTGCAGCGATTAA
This sequence comes from Siderastrea siderea, assembly GCA_964030785.1. NCBI lineage: Eukaryota > Metazoa > Cnidaria > Anthozoa > Scleractinia > Rhizangiidae > Siderastrea > Siderastrea siderea. The sequence goes on from OZ034977.1 coordinate 3,004,169, forward strand.
CGCCTTCGTAACAGCCATTCCACTGAAACGATGGGTACCTAATGTTTTGTCACTTCTGGTTCTCTGAGATTTTGGTTTGTTACTCAAGTAAGTAGACTTTTTTCAATACTTTCCTCGAGTTCAAGATTTTTTTTACAATGAAAATACGATGACACTACATAGCACTAGTGAACCACCTTAAATTCGAAAGTATGTCCGGGCTGTCGAAAACTATTTGTCCACAGGGACACTGTTCAGACTGTTTCTTTAGATCCGCTACAGCTCCACCTCTATTAATTAGGTTACTGCACACTTTGCATTAGCCTGTTCCAGACTTTTAGATTGTAGAGACGGCATGAAAATTAGAAAGGGAACGCGAAACGCGCCTCTCTTAAAAAAACGGTACAAGGTTGTTGTTCCTGTACCTCACAAGCAGTACATCAAAGAAACAAACAAAGAAACAAAACAAAGGCATAAACAAAAAAATTGCCATAACTCAACACATTTTTCTGAGCGGACACTAAGTTGTGGTGCCCACCACTAACAGAAAGATTATATCACATTTCGAATCTTTCATAAGTGGCTATCATACCTATGCAGAAGGTTGAATGTTTAATATCGTAAGGTTGTGCATTTGCCAGTTTCGACTTTTAGCCTGGGGGACGGGGGCGGGGGGGGGGGGGGGGGACCGGAAACGCAGAAGCCAATGCAAGCAAGGATGCAAACGATGTTTACGTGCCATTGCAAGCGCAAGCTGGTAAGCGCTGTTTGTACAAGCAAGCGCATTTGAAGGATGCCAACCTTTTCTTAAATTTTATTTAAAAAACAACACTCAAATATTCATTTTACTATGGAGAAGGAAACTAGTCACGTTCTACCCTTTCTCGATGTGCTTTTAGAAAACAAAACCCACACTTCCCTGTCGCCACCGTTTATCGGAAAAGACCTTCACGGGCGTGCTTACCAAAACCCTCATTGACAGTACGTTTGAGTTCAACAGCACATGGTTAGGTTTTCACAATGACATTCAAAAATTGTTTGTAATTTTGCGCAAGAATCTCTATCCCGAGTATGTCTTAAACCGGCTGCTCTACTGCTATATCTCTAAGGCAGTAGGAGGGGACGGCGGGGGCACAACCCTCAAACGGTGGCGAACAACAGGAATCACCGCACTTTTATTTCACTGAAGATTCCTGACATTGGGCGGTTCTCGGGTATAGCACAGCATAGGTTACGCAAACATGCAAACCCTTTGACATCAAACTTGTTTTCCCCGGATTTGAAGTGCTTTTTCAGTTTGATTGAACATGGCAGGTGCAGTTTGTCCTAAGGTTTTGCCGCTTGTTGCATTTGTGCTACATGTTGTCTCGGCTACACTTGAGACAATTTCGTGCGCTAACTTTCTTGTATTCGTCTTTTCGATTTTCTTTTTTTTTTTTTGCCCTGGTATTATTTTGTCTTTGTTTTTGTCTTAAACGTGCAAAGCAGCTAGAGAGACTATTTTTTTCCCTTCTAACAGGAGCTCGTTGCGCCCCAAATACATTTGATGGAGAACGCTGTTTGTATGCGGCACTGACAGACAAGATAAGGAACCTTCTAAAGAGCTACAAAGCTATCACATCTGAGTGTATGAGAAGGGATTCATACAGGGAATTCCTTAGGAGGTACACAATGCTAATGCCTCACTGACTAGCGATACCTGGTTGTTACAGTGCCTGGGCGTAGCGAGGATATGTCTCTATCGCTCTGGCATAATTTCCAACCCAAAAGGCGAATCTTGATTTAAAAAACTTCACATGTTTTGATCCTTGACTCCACAAAAATTGCTCTAAAAAACTCCTGATCCCCGATTCCCGATTCCACTGTCTGATCTTTGTTCACTTTTATCTCCAACAGGGGTGTAGCTAGAAACTTTCCAGAGGATGCACAGTTTTCCAAATCGAATATCTGCACCCTACCCCGCCTCCCACATCGTTTCCACGAGAGTGATTTGGTTAAATTTCTTTTTTTTCTCAGTATGGTGAGGTAATCATCTCTCTTGGTCGTAGGACCGTGTTCTTCAGGTATCGCGTGCGGCAATATATCATCGGGGAAAAACACTGCATTTTGTTTTGAAAAAAAAAGTCGAAAGCAGTAAAGCGGAGTAACATATATAGGTAGTCTCCTACGCAGCCGTTCTTAGGGTCGTCACGCGTTTCTGTTTTTTGCTTCGCTTTGTTTTTTCTATTTTGTTTTTGTTTTCATTAATCTTCCACTGATTTTTTTCAAGTGCGTACTGGTGTACAGGTAGCTACACCCCTGTCCAATCCCACCCTTTGATCACTAACTCGATACACCTTATCAGTTATAGCTCGCTCTCTCTCTCTCTCTCTCTCTCTTTCTTACGTATGCTAGGACATTTTTGTAAGTTTTAACTCAATTCATCTCTTTTTTTTTCAGATGTCTGGAGAACTGTCCGTACGCAGATGTATGTTTCTTGGTGCATGGTGAACCTCTGCACGCCCACCGACTGATTCTATCTGCTCGTTCATCATATTTTGCTCACATGTTCATGAGCAAGTGGCGTGATCGGCCTATAATTGAACTCAAACACAGACTGGTAAGTTCGCCCCTCTTGGTGAATGTCTATGTTTGTAGTCTGCGGACTGAAGAATGTCGCCTTGCAGCGCACGTAAGCAATGATTTTCGGACGGGCTTTTGGGTAATTTTAAAGCTCCGTGGCTGAGTGGGAGTTGCCCTGTTACCGCCGTCCCAGGCAGGATATTTGTGTCTTTATGAGACAAGTGGATCATAGCTATGTTCAGGAACATGGTATTTATATGAGTGTTCTCGGGTCTTTAAGTTATGTTTAAAGTTTCAGTCAAAATTCATTAACGGGTTATTTTGCTCCTCAGGTAAAACCCTGGGCTTTCAAGGCCATTCTTCAGTACCTGTACACAGATCGTCTGTACATTGATATCGATCAAATTGATGACTGCATCCGACTGGCTCAGCAGTGTAAACTAGAATACCTCAAGAGTCAGCTACAGATCAGGCTTAATAGCATTGAACTGTTTGGTACGAGAATATGTCACTGTTTTCTTAGCCTGCGTAGCAAGCGTTTCCGTAGGTTTTTCCGCCTGTTCGAGGCATATTTCGCTTTTTGGCGGCGCCAAAATTGAGGCGAGCGCAACAAATGGAAGGAGGGGGGAGGGGAGGCGAGAGTTTCCTTTCCTCCCTTCCCCTCCCCCCTCTTGCACTTTTTTTGCGCTCCCCCAATTTTTGCGCGTTCAAAAAGCGAAAGTGCTTCGAGCAAACCTGTGGACGTGGAAAGCCCAACGGAAACGCTTGCAACGCAGGCTACTGTTTTCTTCAGTAAGGGTGTGGTCTTTTGGGATTATTCCGGAATTGAAATACACAGAACAATTGAGGGTAATCGTTGAATTTATCCCGTTTGGAATAGTATTCCATTCATTCTGCTCTGGGAAACATCACCAACGAATTACTCGGAATAAGGGAATAGGCAGTATAAATGATTTTTTCTTTTTGGTGGGAGTCTTTGCGACACCGAAATTATTTGGTCTCAGTGTCGCTCATCTTCGATGATCACAAGGGATTGAGACTGCTCCACATAAAATTACTGCCTAGTAGTTTTCAGTCCATTTTCCGATATTATCCATTGCATTAATGTTTCGATCAAATTGAAGCTTCAACATCCCCCCGGGCATACCCCGGGCATTTGACTGTTTATCGTGCCCGGGGGGGATTTGAACGTTGCCTTGGAAGGGTGGGAAATTTAAATCAGGCTTATCTCTTGTTCTAGCGTAATACGTGAGTTTTTCGGTTTTTGCAGGGTTTGACGGATTTCCAAGATAGAATTTCGCCTTTGTTAATGAATAACTCTCTCAAAAGGCTCTTTAAAAGAAGTTTGAAGGTGTCATTATGGCATACTCTCTCTCTGAAAAGCGTGAACAGTGTTTGATTGAAGACGAAATTTGTCTTTGAGGAGAGGTATTTCAGTACTAATTGGTGGGGCATTTGAAAGGCTTTTTTGCCCCGAGGGGAGGGAATTTGAACAAGCCAACCTTCAAAAGTTCAAATTCCCCGAGGGGGGTTGCCCGGAGGGGAGAAGTTGAAGCTTCAAGCTGACTGGTCATAACCGGACCATATCGATTACTGGAATCGCATTAACAAACCCCGCGTCCCTTTACCTTACTACGGTAAGTCTGAACGCATGTTTTCACGTGCATACTTGTGACGACTAGCCTTTTTTTCTTTTAATCCTGTTTTAGCAAAATATTGTCTTATCATTGCAGGAGTTTCCAAAAGAAGAAAGTCTTCGATAACCGTGGTCAGCATTGAACCCGAGTCCCAGTCCACTGGCTTGCAAGACGCGTTCGGACGTCTGGCTGAAATTGCACTCCCCAGTCCCTTCTCTTCCCAAGTATGTCTTTGATACAACGCGATTTACCGCTGCCTTAGTTTTGTCGGTACTTTTTTCTATTAATTTCACATTTTGCTCACATAATTTTGGGGGGAATGAGTAGTATGGGTCGTCACTTTAGCAAAATGAATCAAAAAGACCCACCCCCCTCACTTTTTAAGCCAATGAGAGACTAGGTCCAGTCCTTTTTATCATGTGATCACGGTCAAAGGAATGGACCAATGAGAGAAGAGGTCAAAGGTCAACCGGAAGTGAGGTCAAAGGTCATTTCCGGTTCAAAGGTCACATGACCGGAAGTGAGGTCAAAGGTCATTTCCGGTTCAAAGGTCACATGACCGGAAGTGAGGTCAAAGGTCATTTCCGGTTCAAAGGTCACATGACCGGAAGTGGGTGTGGTCCACCGGAAGTGACCGGAACCGGAAGTGATTGGAAATGTGGAGGTCATGTGATTTGTTTGGGGAAACCACTGACCAGTGGTCGAAGCGAAAAAAGGATGGCGGGCTCAGATGGTGATTTGGGGAAACCACTGAGTTCAATAACAAGACAGAGAGTTGTTTTTTAAAAACAAGTTTAATCATCATCAACAAGTTCAGTCTCTTTCGAAGGCGTCGATCACAATCCTCAGTATAGCATGAGAAAAATTCAATCGATGCTGGACTATGACCCTGACGGGATGTCACCTCAACGGTAATGGGATGAAGACTAAGCGAATCCAAGAGATGGTGTGTACTGGAAGACGGAAGTCACCGAAGTTGTCCGTTGCAAATAGGTGTGTCGATGTGGTCAGTGCAGAAATGGAATAACAAGACCGCTGTGTCGTGTGGAAACCGATTTCCTTTGTTTCAAAGCAGCGCCGTGTAACATATTGGGAGAAGAACAAAGTCACCAGGATAACAAATGATTTTTCTGCCAACTTTGAAAGAAGCACATGCAACTGTCTATCCACCAGAACAGAAACGCAGCTGCTGTTCTCCTTATGTCGCACTTGTTGTAAGACTTAAACTGGTATGTTGATGTGGATACGCCCAAACTAAAAAGGAAGTCAGAGAATTGGTGTACGAGGGCAATTATCATCGCGCGGTGGTGAATCCTCACAAGATGCATTGTATTTGTGGGCATTAACCCAACCTATGCCAATGGTGGTGAGGGAAAGAAAATTCCCACCAGGCTGTCAACAGAGTGTGTTGGTAGTCTTACAAGACGTCAAGTACGAGGTCGACAACAGAGGAGGAGATCGCGGATTGCTTGCTGATTCATCGAGCAAATGGCGTGATTCCCTGTCAGGAGCACGACGCATGGTTTGGCATGCCAAGTTGTCCTGCTTTATTTGAATTCCCATTACCGATAGAGGTGATTATCGGCAGTTCTCTTAAGTCTTCGTTGGAACGAGTTTTTTCATTTGAATTGGCTGGTAAAGGCTTCTTCTTCTTTTTTGTCGTGATCTAGGATGGTTTTGACATGTTCGGTAATGTCATCCAAGTTATGTCCTAGAACACTTTCACGCAACTTGTTGACTTTGTGTCGTCGTTCCAGTCTCTTTTGTAAAATTTCTTCAAAATACTGGTCTCGTTCCGAAGACTTGTAGATGCGTCCTGCTAGTTCCAAAGGAAAGACAATGGTATTGTTTCTGTCAATGACGGCTAGATTGTCCAAATCTTTTTGGATTTGTTTTTGAAGTTCATTGCGTTCGGTACTTTTCATGATGGCGGTGGCTTCATTTTGAATGAGTTCTTTGTAGTGCTCGGTCACGTCCTCAAGGTCATAACCAGCTTGTAGACCTCGTCGAACCAGTTCCAAGATGTAATCATGAGTGTTGTTGAAGGTTTTGGGATCCAAATTCTTGGCATAATCCATGTTGACGTCGTCGGCCTTTGCGCTGTAAATGGCTGGAATGAAGTTTGGCTTTAAGGGTTTGCCTTATGTAATTCCGGACTGACTACTCAGACATCGATAGGCAGTGAGGGAGGAACATAGTCGGCCCCTAGACCATGAATGACTATGCCCTTGTCCATCAGATGGACTACCTCGATGTCAACGAGCCGTTACAGTCAGCACATCCTTGGATTGTGGAACAAGAAATACAGAGAGAGTAAAAAATAAAGGAATAAAATATTCTTTCGGGTAGAAAAGGATTTTTTTCACAACAACGCGGGGAATGGAAAAACATTGCGAGCTAAACAGAACCGCGATGGTTCGCTTAAAAAATATTTTTAGCCGGCAGCAAAAAAAAAAAACAACACTTACCTCGTGTTAAGCTTTCGCTGTTTTCAAAAAGCCGCTCGCTTTCTTCTCGGAGAAAATGCGAGTTGTCATCTCGTTTGTCTCACCGCTTTACAGGCAGCACATCGTTGGACTGTAGAAAAAAGAAATACAGAAAGTGAGTAAACATAAATCAAATAGTCTTTCGGGTAGAAAAGGATTTTTTCACAACAACGCGGGGAATGGGAAAACATTGCGAGCTAAACAGAACCGCGATGGTTCGCTTAAAAAATATTTTTAGCCGGCAGCAAAAAAAAAACAACACTTACCTCGTGTTAAGCTTTCGCTGTTTTCAAAAAGCCGCTCGCTTTCTTCTCGGAGAAAATGCGAGTTGTCATCTCGTTTGTCTCACCGCGTTACAGTCAGCACATCGTTGGACTGTGGAAAAAAGAAATACAGAGAGAGTAAAAAATAAAGGAATAAAATATTCTTTCGGGTAGAAAAGGATTTTTTTCACAACAACGCGGGGAATGGAAAAACATTGCGAGCTAAACAGAACCGCGATGGTTCGCTTAAAAAATATTTTTAGCCGGCAGCAAAAAAAACAACACTTACCTCGTGTTAAGCTTTCGCTGTTTTCAAAAAGCCGCTCGCTTTCTTCTCGGAGAAAATGCGAGTTGTCATCTCGTTTGTCTCACCGCTTTACAGGCAGCACATCGTTGGACTGTAGAAAAAAGAAATACAGAAAGTGAGTAAACATAAATCAAATAGTCTTTCGGGTAGAAAAGGATTTTTTCACAACAACGCGGGGAATGGGAAAACATTGCGAGCTAAACAGAACCGCGATGGTTCGCTTAAAAAATATTTTTAGCCGGCAGCAAAAAAAAAACAACACTTACCTCGTGTTAAGCTTTCGCTGTTTTCAAAAAGCCGCTCGCTTTCTTCTCGGAGAAAATGCGAGTTGTCATCTCGTTTGTCTCACCGCGTTACAGTCAGCACATCGTTGGACTGTGGAAAAAAGAAATACAGAAAGTGAGTAAACATAAATCAAATAGTCTTTCGGGTAGAAAAGGATTTTTTTCACAACAACGCGGGGAATGGAAAAACATTGCGAGCTAAACAGAACCGCGATGGTTCGCTTAAAAAATATTTTTAGCCGGCAGCAAAAAAAACAACACTTACCTCGTGTTAAGCTTTCGCTGTTTTCAAAAAGCCGCTCGCTTTCTTCTCGGAGAAAATGCGAGTTGTCATCTCGTTTGTCTCACCGCTTTACAGGCAGCACATCGTTGGACTGTAGAAAAAAGAAATACAGAAAGTGAGTAAACATAAATCAAATAGTCTTTCGGGTAGAAAAGGATTTTTTCACAACAACGCGGGGAATGGGAAAACATTGCGAGCTAAACAGAACCGCGATGGTTCGCTTAAAAAATATTTTTAGCCGGCAGCAAAAAAAAAACAACACTTACCTCGTGTTAAGCTTTCGCTGTTTTCAAAAAGCCGCTCGCTTTCTTCTCGGAGAAAATGCGAGTTGTCATCTCGTTTGTCTCACCGCGTTACAGTCAGCACATCGTTGGACTGTGGAAAAAAGAAATACAGAAAGTGAGTAAACATAAATCAAATAGTCTTTCGGGTAGAAAAGGATTTTTTTCACAACAACGCGGGGAATGGAAAAACATTGCGAGCTAAACAGAACCGCGATGGTTCGCTTAAAAAATATTTTTAGCCGGCAGCAAAAAAAAAAAACAACACTTACCTCGTGTTAAGCTTTCGCTGTTTTCAAAAAGCCGCTCGCTTTCTTCTCGGAGAAAATGCGAGTTGTCATCTCGTTTGTCTCACCGCTTTACAGGCAGCACATCGTTGGACTGTAGAAAAAAGAAATACAGAAAGTGAGTAAACATAAATCAAATAGTCTTTCGGGTAGAAAAGGATTTTTTTCACAACAACGCGGGGAATGGGAAAACATTGCGAGCTAAACAGAACCGCGATGGTTCGCTTAAAAAATATTTTTAGCCGGCAGCAAAAAAAAAACAACACTTACCTCGTGTTAAGCTTTCGCTGTTTTCAAAAAGCCGCTCGCTTTCTTCTCGGAGAAAATGCGAGTTGTCATCTCGTTTGTCTCACCGCGTTACAGGCAGCACATCGTTGGACTGTGGAAAAAAGAAATACAGAGAGTGAGTAAAAATAAATCAAATAGTCTTTCAGGTAGAAAATGATTTTAGCCGGCAGCGAAACACAACACTTACCTCGTGTTAAGCTTTCGCTGTTTTCAAAACATCCATTCGGCGGCTTTTACAGATAAAAATCTCCCACTTTTTTTTCGCTGACATCTTAGCTGTCATGGTTTTGTTTGTAAAGCCGAGGGTTGCTGGGGTAAAGCGATGAATAAATCTGTGAAAAAACTGTCGTAAATCTCCCTGACCTTCCTCCATCTTGAAAAAAGTAAGAATTTGGGCGTACGTTTGCTGCTTATATGGCAAACAGTATGACCTTATTTGGTTAGGATTGGTTGTGATTGGTCAGTCCCATTCAGGCCATGGTCAAGGTCCAAGGCCATGGTCAAGGTCCAAGGCCATGGTCAAATTCCAATCAGAAGCAGAGCGCATGTCTACGCGGGCGCGCGCGGGGAATCGGCGGCGGCGGCGGGCGCGCGCGGGGAATCGGCGGCGGCGGCGCGCGCTTGGCGCGCGCTGTGGGGGAAACCAAGATTTTTTTTAGTGTGAGTTCGAATCCCGGTCGGGGTGGAAAAAAAATTTTTTTTTGAAAAAAGCATGGAAATTTTTTTTTCGGGTCGAAGCGAGTAGGAGACAATGGAATGAAGAGTGTTTCTTGGGGATTTGGCTGGGAGGTTTTTTTGGGTTAGAAGCGATCGATCGAGTTCGGCTCGGTTTGAAAACAAAAATCCTTTTTTTTAAAAAAACAGATAGTTTATTGGTTTTACTTGGATAACATAGGTTTTTTATTCATGTCAAGGGAAAAAGGATCGTGGGCTCAGATCAGAAAAAGAGAGGTACAATGACATAGGGAATACATAGGGAATACATAGGTAGTACATAGCGACTACATAAGGAAAAAGGGATCGCGGGCTCAGATCAGAAAAGAGAGGTACAATTACGGGGTGTGATAAATTTGTTTCGGTCAATGACGGCCAGATTATGCAAATCTTTTTGGATTTGTTCCTTGAGTTCTTTGTGTTGTGTGTTTTTCATGATGGCGGCTGCTTCTTCTTGGATTTTTTCTTTGTAATGTTCGGCAATGTCTTCCAGATCATAACCTGCTTGCAGACCTTGTCGCAGCAGTTCTAGTGCTGATAAAGATGGTTTCAAGCTTGCGACTGCAGCCATTGATAAAACAAATAGGTTTCTTGTTTGGGACAGTGGTGCGAAGGTTTCGCGTGATGACCGCAGCTTGATGGTACATCAAACCCCATGGCGATGAGTTTCTCGACTTTAGGACATCCAAAGTCTTCCAAGTTAACGCAAGGAATCTGTAGCTCGTCGAGAAGGTCCTTTTCTAAATGGCCTCCCTTGTACGCGACCATGGTTCGCTGCTGTGTTCTGGAACGTTGATAGGCGACGTCGATCAAGGGTTTGATCATATGTTGAGGTAAAGCCTTTTCTTGCGGGGTCGATTCAAAGCGTAAGCCGTGAATATGATAGTAGACATAGTTGACCGTTTTACGATCTCGCTTTTCCAGCGAGACGTAAGGCAGCGTGTTTTCCAAAAACCAGCTAAAACTCCCGTGCGATACACTGTAAAGACCTAGTTCTCTGACAATATACGGATGATGTTTGACTTTATAGCCATCCAAATCCACAATCATACAGATTTGTTCCATGTTGTCTTCTGTCTAAAAAACAGAATTGATTTGGTTTAACTGTCACACCTTAAATAGGTACAGACTTGCCCCATGACGTCATAACCGTCTTTGTCGGTAGAAGCATTTTCGTGACAAAGCTGGAAGCAGTGGAAGAGGTACGCATTCACCCCACCCCGATCTTTCCTTTCGCATCACCACCTCTTATCTATGACAAAGACGAAAACATCTCGCCCTTGTGGTATAGGGAAAAAAAGGGAGGTCAAGGTCCTTTCATAGGTATAAAAAGGCAACCATGGGCTATTTTGTTGTCACCATGAGTTTCTACATCACCCTCCTCAGTGATCAAGCGCAAGGCACGGGGCAAAAATTTACTGCCAGACTTCCTCATTCACACTATCTGGTAGAAGATGATTGGGAAGCGGCCCTGGTTCATATCTCACACCCTGGTTTTAATCAACAATTGGAAGATCAAACCAAGCAGAATTGGACGCAAGAAGATAGTCAAAAACACTGGATGAAAACAGATATCAGATACGTGCCAAAACGTGCTGAGGGAACGGCTCCCATTCAAGTCACCAAACAAATCCATTTACCCCCAGGGTATTACCACAATTTGAAAGAAGCATGGATCGCCATCGCGTACGAAATGGAAAAACAACACATGGAAGTCATGATGGATATAGCCAAAATGGACGTGGACGATCAAGCTAAACGACAACAACTAGCCGCTCTCAACCTGGCTCAACCCTACGTGAAAATCACCAATACAGGCACCGCCTCCGAATTAGATTCGTTGTATGTACTCATTCCAGCCAACATGCAATTTGAAATGGAATGGAAATTCGCTCAACTGATGGGACTTGTGAAAGATGGAACGCCAAGTGAACGCATCGTCCAAGAAAAAAATTATCTGGTGAAACATATCGTGGATTACAACGATCGCCATAAATGGACACCAACCGTCGGTCCTGTCAACAAATATCCACCGCATGGCATCGTCTCCGTCAGCTTTACTCACCCCGATTTCGATTATTACTTCTTCTTGGGTCCGAATCTCAGTCGGCAGCCATTTCCCACCACGCAAACTGTCAAACCACAACAAGGACAACAACAACTCATGATCTATACGGATCTCGTCGCACAGAGCATGGTGGGAAATCAAGAAAAAGGTTTTTTACGTACCTTGGATGCTGGCAATACCGATCATCAATTTCATACCACTCAACGGATGTTTTTTCCTCTTGGTAAAACCATCTTTGACAGCATTGCCATGGACATTCAAACAGCCAATGGACAGCCGGCTCCTTTCAAACAAGGCAGCACCATCATCACCCTTGAACTCTCCAGAAAAAGTCAACGGACATAAAAACAGAGGGTGCGCCTGGCTGGAGCAGCTTATCATGACCACGAGAAAATTATTGGAAGAGTTTGAAACATTCGAAGACGATTTAAAGGTGGAGCAAATTTTGAAGAAGGTGAAGGCAGAACGTGTCCAAGACAAGAGTCTTGCTGAACAATTAGAGAAGAGAGAGCAGAGGGGAGGTGTGTGACTTTTTAAAGCACATGTCCCCTGACGAATGGGAACAATTGAGATGTGGACGATCCGTTTGATTTGGATGATTTTGTTTCTTGAACAAAAAAAAAAAAAGACAGGTGCAAACATTTTCATTTTGTTTTATTTTCTCCCAAAAGAACACAACATGGGCTGTAACACGAGGTGATTAAAACAATTACAATTTTAAACGTTTCTTGGCTTGCATGATTTTTTTGACCACGCGTTCCGTCTTGGTTTTCTTGCCGGGTAACCGATCAATGGCTTGGATCATCTTGGTATCAGCTTTCCATTTATCTTGCAAATTCTTGGCACGGCTGTAATCAATGTCATGTTGTTTGGCGATCTGGTCCAAGCGATTGATCCCGGGATCCCCACGTTTCAGACGTTTGGCTAAATGTGTCCCGGGTCCCATGTACTGATAGCCAGGCCAATGAAATTCTTTGCCGGTTTTAGCGATCCATTTTTGTACATCCACTGCCCCACCGGATTGGCGGCGTTTCCGTTTGATACCCCTTCTCCTCTTGGTGGGCATGTTTAGTCACTGTCGTCGTAATCCAACCGACGTCGTAACTTTTTGCCACGAGCCCAATCTTCCCAACCGGGTAAAGGTTTCAATCGTTCCACTTCTCGGGCGGGTGCTTTGCCTTTACCTTTGCCTTTGCGACTCTCGGCTATTTGTTTTTCCAAGGTCTTGCGCTGTTCTCGAATGGCTTCTAAACGCGAGCGGGTATCCCCTCGACTGGTGGATGGGCTCCCTTTCTTGACAATGGGAATCTTACTGGTGGTGGCTGCTCCTTTGCCTTTCTTGGTTGTAGGGGTAATGGGGCGTTTGGGAGTCGACGGGCTGCCTTTTATCATGCGCTTCAACCATTGTTCCACGGGTCCCGTCACCAAATCCCCGGCTTCTTCCTCACCTTCTTCGCCTGGCGGGCCACCGGGTGCCCCCACACCCACGCCTCCAGGAAATTGACGAATGCGTTTGGTTAACTTGGTTAATTCTTGACTCAACGGTTTAGTTTGGGCATTGACGAGGGTGGGTGGGAGTTGAGGGTCGGCTAACAACACATGTTTTTTGGCGGCGAGCGTCGCGGCTTTGTTCAACAAAGCATTTTCGGTAATTTCTCCTTTGTAATATTGAATGAGTTGTTCAAAGTCCTTTTGGGGAATCATGTAGACCTCGTCCATGGTTGACTACAGTCGTGACAAAGTTCCCCGTCTTCCACAACACCACAGCTCTCACAAAGACGGGCCTTTAAGATGTGTTGGTACTCTCGATACAACAGGTGATATTTATGCTTCCAATAAGAACACTCGTCTTTCCACTTGTCGGTGGCCCGATTGGCCTCTTGTAATAGAGTGATCCACGTGGCCAGGGTTAACGGGTCGGTCGAGCACATTGACATAACACCTCGTGAAGTCCTTGAAACAATCCGCGTCCTTTTTGTTGGACTAACCACTGACGACGTTTTTTGACGGAATGTTGACGACGTCCCAAATCACGTAGCACCTTTTTATAGGGTTGAAGTTTAGCTAGGATGGGTGGGGTGACGGGAATCTTGTTTTTTAAGAAGTTCAAGACCAATTCACTCACAGCATTGATTTGATCGGCATTGGCATGTTGTAACAACTCTTGACGTTTCAAACCATTGGCTTCTTGTAACACCGACCGTAAAAACGGTAATTGACGTCGGAGTCGTTGCATCTTTTATCGGTGACGGCGACGATACCGTTGGTTGGCTTTTTGAATCGTGCGTTTTATACGTTTATCCGTTTCCAAGGCCACGGCTTTCCCTAATCCTGCCATGGCGGGGACCAATAGATTTAAAAAACCGCCTCGTTGACGACGTCGTCGTCTTCTCCTCCTCAAGGATACCATGGACGGTTCATCAACACACGTTGCAGGGCTTTGTCTCGTTTGATGAGATCTCGCGTCTCTTTATAGCCTTGACGGGTGTTGCGTTTGAAATCTTGCCACCAACCCCCACCTCGTTGTCGTCGGTAATGTTGTACATTATCGGTAATGCCTTTCAAGGCTTGACCGCCTAATTTGCCTAAAGCGAGGCCAAACCCAGGCGCTGGACCCGATAGAACCATACCCAGGCCATGGGCTATTTTATCCACCAAACGGGGTTTGCGACGCATTAATACCCCTGCTCGTTGACGTCGTTTTCTTTGGGTGGTTCTTTTTCGTCGGACGGCCATGGTTCTAAGAGTGTGGGACTGGGAGGGAGCGGCTTTTTATTGATCCAATACTCTTTGGGTTTCAAGGGACGAGGACATCCGTCTACATAGCATAGGCCTTCCAAGGGTTGGTACACAAAATGACCATGGTAATCTTGTACACATCGTTTGGGTAACGGAGGGGTGAAATCCACAATGGTATCATCTAAGGTTTGCATCTTGATTAAAAATCGTTCCAGATCCTCCAAGGGAACACCCCGCACATGGGTTTTCAATTCGGTCAAGGCTTTGGCATAGGTGGTAAATGCAAATCGACTCATGGTCACTTTAAATCGGTATTGTTTAAAATCATTCCATCCTTTGACCACGGTGCCCACCGCTGCCAAACAGGCTACCAACGTACTGTTTTCCAAAAGCGGTCCAGCAATCATGCCTGCAGCCATCAGGAGTAACGCCATGCCATTGAACAAGGCATTCATCCACTTGTAATGATTCAACATTTTTCGATAACACCACCATTGTTGATGATAAAATGCATACAAGGAATCCATGCGTTGTAATAATTCCGGGGGGAATTGAAGGCCATGCTGTTTCGATCCATTCAATAACGACACAACGGTTTTCATCCTCACGGCGAAACACGGGACGAAGACGTTTGTACGCTGGGTGCTCCTCCCTGTTTATAACTGGTCACAATGCTATTGGTCATGGTGACATTTCACGTCCTTGGGCTAATTGATCTTGTAACAGCATCCGTAAACGTCGTTGTAAATCTGCTTGACGCAAGGTGCGAGGCTGTCTGCCAGGACTCCAAGATCCTCGAGGGGTGGCTGGATTGGAGGCAGGACGTCGAGAAGGCCTTGGTCTCCCGACAAATACCAATCTTGGAAGGCGCTTATGGACATTTGATTGCTGGTGGACGCCCCAACCCCCGCAGGGGCCACGGTATCGTACGATTGCGGAGGTTGACGGTCATCATCGGCCATGGTCGCTCTCTTTTTCCTGTTCAAATGGTGCCTTTATAGTCGTTTTTGATAGGTGCGAGTCCATCCTTCGTCTTTTAACAGGTGACTCAACACACGTTGTTGATCGGAGGAGGCGGGGTGTAAATCCAAGACCAAATACCCATACGGTCGTGTGGTGGCCTGATGAAATGTCTCCAACGTGTCTTTCCAAGTGGTAGGAAACGATTGAAGCATGACATTGCGTACCCCTAATTGATCTCGGGGGTTCTTGAACGCTACAATGTAATGGGCATTGCGGGAAATACTTTTCGCATAGCGACCCACGGGAAACATGTCTTGGCACAAGTATAGGACGGTCACCCCTTGATGATGCGAATGTTTGGTGAATAAATCCAGCACGCGTTTGTCACCCGATCCTTCATCCATTAAATCATCCAAGACCAGGACCCCATGTCCTTCAGGAAACCATTGGACCAACGCCTCATGATCGGGAATGCCTTCGTGAAACACGATCCCTTGATTTTGCATGCTTCGAAATCGATCTTGCCAGGCCCCATAACAATAATGTCGTTCGGTCGGTGGGGTTTCAAACAACTCTGGGTTGTCTACCAAGAGTTTTTCCGTAAAGACGGTTTTACCACATCCCGAAGGTCCCACCACCAAGATAGAGGAGGGGGTATGAAAACGAAACGGTTTCCCCGTTTGCATGATGATACTACCCAGTTAAAAAAAAGGCACCTTTTTATTGGAGCCGGTGGGACTCGAACCCACGACCCAATCGCTATCTTGGATCAAGTCCAAAGGCTCTACCCACTGAGCTACCACTCCGACACCGTTTTTTCCAACGAACTTTTTTATTTAAGCATTACATTGATGATACGGATGACAACAAAGTTGATACCATCTGGCTTCTTGACCTACAATCAATTGTTGAAGGCGTTGACCCGCTTGATGGTCATTCCTGACATAATCATAATCCGAAAACTCATTTAAAAAGTCTTGCAAGGTCCGTCCACGGGCTTTGGCTTTCAAGTACAACAAGGCGTAATCACCACAACTCTTGCTTGAAATGGCTTGGAGGGACTTGCCATTGGTCACCACATACTTCCAATGGTTGACAATCCAATCTCGTAACGGGGTAGCTTGCACGTACGTGTCCATGGGCAAAGCATAACTGTCCAGGACTTCACACACCTTTCCATCCGTCCACACCGCTAACCAATGTTGTCCCGGTTGATCGTGTGGGTCGGTATTCACAATGTACCCTTGAGGGGCAGTCTTGACAGGAGTCTTGGGTAAACGATCACAGGCCACTGTCCCGTAAAAGACCGGTTTCAATTGCGGGTCGTCTCGGGCTAAATAATCCAATTGCACATTATTCAAGGCCACATGTTCCATCTTTAGTGTTGGTAAATGTTATACAACACGGCTCCGTTCCTGTCAATCTCCAGCAAGTTCTCAAATTCTCCATACACGAGCACGGTTATATTGACACCGGGGGCGGCTCCAAATTCCAAGACCAGTTGTAAATCGCCTGTTTGCTTGGGGTTGAGGGTTTGACTGTCAGCACATCCATTGGCCACATTGTCAAACATGTACAAGGTACAATTTTTCTGATGGCCCCAATCCAGCAGTTCTACCATGTTGCCTTTCTTTTTACACCAAGCACCACTGGCTTGCAGAAAACGGAAGTAGCCTAGATTATCTCGGGTGCCATTGTTGTGCACTAACTGGAGGGTTTCATAAGGGTATTCTTCTCCTTTGACAATCTGTTTAATGGACGTCAGACCAAATTTCTGGAAACAGAAAGGATCTCGGGTCACATCTCCATTGAAGGCACGGCTGTCCAGTAACCCCACAATCAATCGGTCAGGTATTCTGTTTTGAAACAGGTTCGGGATATCAAAGCGGACCAGGTTGCCTTGCATGCTGAAGGTCCGGATTTCACTGCGGACGGTCGGGTAAGCCGCCACTTCTCCTTCATTGTGTCTTTTTTCAGATAAACTCTGGTAGATGGCGTCATTCAAACGCAGTTGGCAGAGATGAAACCGTAGTTTGACATCCCCTTCCATCAATCGGCCAGCTAGACCCACTCCATTGAAAAACAGGCTGGGGCCATTGAAATGAAATTTCATCTTGATTTCGATGCCAGGCACCAACAGTTTGCCAGTGTGAAACACTTCCAAGTGCGGGGTAAACACCAGACTGTGGGTAAGACCTCCAGCATACTTCTCCACTTCGTCCACAGAGGTATTGAAGGCTGCTTTATGATTAGCACTCAGATCTTGCCAATGTTGATGGTTTCCTGCTTTGTCTGTGTTGGTGGCAGTCCATTGGGGTGGGAAATCCACTTGATTGTACCAGCCTTGGGGTCCCAACACAGTCTTGCCATCTTCTCGATCATAATTCAGCAAGGTTTCCAGGTAGGCTTTGTAATGATAAGTGTCGGATTGAGGACTGATCAACGTGCCATTCAAATTCAAGTCAATTTGTTTGATGATGGAATGGGCCAAATTGTTGACGGGCCACAATTTCTGATCGGCCACCAAGTTATCGTTCGTACTCTTTTGCAATCTCAATTCCATGGTAAAGTAACTGCGTCCCAAATCCACAAAATCGTCCAACCCTGGAATGATGAATTCCATGGGATTGATACCCGTGGTGGTGGGTTGAATGGTGACCATGCGATAGGCATTGATGCTAATGTCGGTCGGTGGCACCTTGAAAATCCGTAATGCAGGGTTGACAGTCCCTTCGGAACGCTCGTGAGCCGGGGCGGTTTGCGTACTCACGTCAGGCATGTTTAACGTCGTCGGCGTCGAGTGGTACCCCGTCGTCGTCGTGAGGGGTTTTTATAGTGTCGTCGTCGTGCTAAACGTTGTCTCAAATCAAACCCGGGGACTCTCATCACCTCGGGACTTAACCATCCACCACGTTGTCGTCGCATGAGTTTCCAAAATGGATACAGTCCACCCCATTGAGACAACCCTCGATCACTACGAATCCGTCGAGGTCGTGAAGGCACGGGATCCATGTTCACACTCCAAAAATATCACGTGCACGTTTGGTTTGTTTGGGAAACAAAGCACTGGCCACACGCACGGCGTCTTTCACGCTCTTATGACTCAACGCTTTCTTGGCTTGTTTGGTGATTTCTTTTTTAATGACGTCTTCGGCTTTGCGTTTGATACCTCGTGTCAAACCCGTTTCCAATCCTCTCTTGATATTACTAGGCAGTTTTAAAGGATTTCGCGTCCTTATAAGACCTTGCAACCCCCCACGCATCAGATCCGTCATCAATCCTTTGCCTTGTTGATCATACCACTCATCGGTTCGAAATCGTGTCAAACTTCCCCCACGCATGGTGTCTTCTTCACCAGGGATAAACGTTTTGTCTGTGCTTCACGTGACCCCCTTTTTATACCGTCATCATCGTCTTCTTTTCCGAAAAGCGGCTTCCAACCCTTTTTTAGCCCCGTAACTCGCGGCACCACCCGCGGCACCCAACGCCACGGCTTTCCCTCCAGCGATCAAGGCTGGAATAAGGGCGGCCAGTGGGAATAAACCCCCTCGTTGCCTTCTTCTCCTTCGTCTCGTTCGACGCACTCTTGTCTTGGGCATCTTGTGATTGGGACACTCCGTTGGCCACCCCCTTTTTATGTCTTTTTGAAGTGTAACGTGACAATGGTATGACCTTCACCAAACTTGACCAAGTCTCCTCCTCTACCAATCGTTTCAGCCACTTGAACGTGAATCATTTCCACCACCTCGTTACGAAGAGACATGTATTGAATGTGCAACGGTTCAAAATACAGGGTGCCACGTCCTTGTCGCTTGTACTGGATTTCACGCAACAAATCAGTCACGCGATTGCCCACCACAGTGCTGCCTGCCACGTCGGAGTACACGTGCAACGATCGTGTGGGTTCACCCACCACCGCCCGAAATGCTACATTCAAGTTGGTGAAACGCCACCCACAACTCATACTCAATTGTAAATAATCCGGTAAAATAGAACGCACCGTCCAAAAGACGGCGTTCCCCTGACCGTCGGTGACATCGTTCCAATCATTGTCAGCGGGTTTTGTCATGTTGGGGATTTGATCCCCCATGAATTCTTGTTGTAAGTTGGGTCCCAAAATCAACCCACTGTCAATTTTACGTAACCATCCCATCTTGAGCGCTAACTTGGTGTAGATGGTCAGGGCTGGCGTGTCGGTGCCGCAATGGCAGATATTCGTGTTGTCGATGAGCAGATCCTCGCCTTCCCAACGAAACTTAACGTAGGTGTGTTTGCCTTGATCATTGGTAAACCGACCACCTTGAACGGCCATTTGCATACGTTGTTGTTCCAAGTGAGCAATGGTGGCTTTCATGAAACTCACGCCATCCACCACCCAATCCAAATCTTTCACGTCATTGATGATGCTTCGCGCGGTGTCTACTCGCGAGGTCATTTCCCCGTCTTTTCCATTCGGTTTGGGATAGGTTTGGCCCCAGGACACCCCCATGACGTACCCATTTTTCTTCACCAACTCATACAAATTGACGCGAGCATCCGGTAAGGATATTGCACTTAACCCCACTTGCCATCCACCTCCTGTGAGCTGTAACGGTTGAGGTAAACGAATCTTGAAGGAATTGGCTTGGTTGTTGGGAAATTCACGTCGGTTGGCATGACTAGGTAAAGTCACGTAGAACGACATTTTGTCTTTGTTCTTCACACCACGACTTCCCTTTTAAAGTGGAGGGTGAGGAGGGCATGCCCTTCACCAAATTTCACCAGATCCCCATTGGTTTCGGCCATCTGGGTTTCTACGATTTCCACCACTTCGTTGCGTACTGGGACATATTGAATATGTCGAGGTTCAAAGTGGGTGGTGTTTTGAGGCTGGTACTTGATTTCTCGTAAGAGATCCGTGATGCGACCCCCTACCATGCTGCTGGTCCCTACATCACAATACACGTGCAAAGGACGCGTGGAGGGAAATTCCAACGAAGGACGAAAGGTCTTGTTCAAATTCACAAACCGCCAAGGGCACGATAGACTCAATTTCAGATAATCCCCCTCCACTTTCCAAAAGAGGGGCTTGTTGGCAGCATCGCGGACATCCGTCGGGGTAGGAATGGTGGAAATGCCTTGAAATTCTTGCAAGAGATTCGGGCCCAATCGATACTGGCCGGGGGACACTTGTTCAATCCATCCCATTCTCAGGGCCAAGGTTCTGCCCCATGACACGTGCGCTACTTGTCGTTTGTAATCCACATTGGTGGTATTCAACAACAAATCCCCTTCGGAGGTCCATTCAAAGGTCGGATACAATTTGATGCCATTGTCCTCCGCCCATTTATTTTTGGGGGCGGTTTGTTTCGCACGGCTTTGCTCGTAACGGTACACCAGTTGATGAAAAAAGTGCGATCCCGTCGACGAGGCCATCTCCTTTCTCATATCTCGACCGTAGACAGTGAGTTCGCGACGTTCATGGTACCACCGATCGTTCCCTTGATCGTCTTTGGTATACACCCGTTCGTGCCATCGTACATACAACAGAGGATGGGAATCGCCCACGCCTCCTTCTTCCGTTATCACTGGAATGATGGGTAAGGATAAACTCACCATACCCACCATCCATCCTCGTCCCACAAATCGGATAGGTTTGGGCAACCGGTTTCGAAAATGATAACTCTTGTTCCCAGGAAACTCTTTGGTACTCGCATGACTCATCAACGTTACGTAAAACGAAGAGTTGGGGACGAACGTCATTGTTTAGTCACGTCGTCGTCGTCGTCTTTTGGGGGGACTTGTCTCTTTGGGTGGGCTTTTCCTCTTGGGTGGTTGGAGAGACGTCACGTCTTGGCTTGCTATCCAACTATTGTACTTGTCCGGCCACCCTTTCCACTTGACCAACAGGCGATCTTTTTGACGCTTAAGTACCTTTTCGATACGAAACACGTCGGATACATGGACTTTTTGTAAATCCTCTTCATAAAACGTGCCATCGACGGGCGTGTCATCCCATTCGTGAATCTTATACGTGGGCACAGGGCCAGGGACCACACGATGCACGACAAACACTTCTTCGGTCCAACCGGGTAAATACCCTTTTTCAAACGTACGATGAATCTTATTGAGACGTACACGATCCCCTACTTTGAATTTAGGTTTTTTCTGACCTTTCAATCGTTTCTCGTACAGGCGTTTCCACACGGCTTCATCGTTTTCCCACGTCACGTCTTGAGGGGCCATACCAATACTTCGATGACGTGTGGCATTGTAGCCTTGGACCAACTCGGGTAACACATTGTCAAATTTCAACGTGTTGGCGGCGGTGAAATAGCGGTACAAACGTTCTTTCAAGGTGCGGTTAAATCGTTCCACTATACTGGCTTTGGCATCCCCTTGGGTAGAAAAATGATGGATTCCTTGCTCCTCGAGCCAACGTTGAAACGTGCGATTGTAAAATTCCTTCCCTCGATCCGTTTGCAATTGGACGGGTTTCCTCTTCGTACGCAATATCTTGTCAAAGGCATGAACCAACGCCACCCCGGTTTTGTCTTTCAACGGTTGTACCCACGCATACTTGGACAACACATCCACGACGGTCAACAAGTATCGTATACCCCGATTATACTTGGCCAAGGGTTGCACTTCCACCAAATCTGCAACCCATTGATGGTCGATACTTAGGGCCACGGTCGGCAAGGTTGCAAAACGACGACGTCGAGGTTTATGCAACGTGTAGGCCAAATCCCGTTCCAAGACGCGTTGGGCTTTTTTCAAGGGGAGGTGATGGGCCTTGGCAAACCGTTGCACGCCTCCTAAACTGCCGGGGGCTCTAGGATCGTGGTAACGGGTCAACCATGATTGCGAGACATCGAGTTTGGTTCGTTTGCTCTTTCGAGGCGCCATACTTTCTGACACTCATCCAACAAGGTCGGTATGGGAGGGATGGTGTTGGGATGCGCCTTTTGAATGATTCGATACCATTGCCACGCTTTGGGGTGGGCTTTTAACCATAACACAAACACTACCCATCGATACAAGTTGAGGTCCACATGGGTTTCTTCAAAGACTTGAAGAGGAGGCGTGTCCTCGGGACATGGGGGAATGGGTACTTTTTCACCTGGTTGGTAGTCATATAACACTTGGCAAAGGGCTTGATGGCATTGCCATTGCACCAGGGACAACAAACCCTCCCACGCATAACACAACCACACAGACTCCATGGTTACACTAATAAAAATTTTATTCTTACAACATCAGCCTTTTATAGATTTCACAAGTCAAAAAACTCAAAAGAGCGCGTGTATTTCATTTTACCGGCGCCCCGGTCGATCATGCTCTTTTTTCCAGACCTGCTTTTTCATTTGTTTTTATCATGTATCATAATCATTGTTCATTAAAAACAGTTCGTGTGTCTTTACTTGGTCGTGTCTTGTCTTTGTTTTTTTCGGTTCTTGGGTTTCAAGGGTTTGTCGGCCCATTGAAAGAAAGGACATCGATCCTCGGGTGTTTCTTTGCATGTGAAATAAGGGCGGTTGGGATTGGCTTGGGATCGGCTGATTCGTAGGAGCACGGGTTCTTCACAGTCACACACCAGGGTTCTTTTGAGATAATCAGGATGGAGTTTTTCATTAATGATCTTGAGATAAGTGGCGATTTGATCTTGATGACAAAAGAGGCCACATTTCTTTTCTTGGCATTTCATGTAAGTGTCTCCTGTGGTTTGGGCTTGAAAGCAAATTAGGTCTGTTTGATGCATAGGACAGACAACGGATTGACAAGCTTGTTCCATAGGCGGTAGTTGTACTTCATAACTAGCAGCAGGCGGATTTAACAAATTGAGAATATTGTCACCATTGAATAAGTCATCCATATTGATGAGTGGTGGTGGTGGCGGCGGCGGTACTGGTGGTGGTGGTGACAATGTGGTTGTTGTAGGTGTTGACGGTACTGGTGGTGGTGGTGAAGAAGGATCCACTTGGGGTGGCTTTTTGATTTTGATTTTTTTGTCTTTTTTGGACTTTTTCTCCGTCGGTGCAGGGGGTAAAGCAGTGACCATCTCTTCGAGTTGTTGCAAAGGTCTCTTCGTGGCCATGGTGAATTGAAGAGAGAGAGAAAGAATGAAAAAAGAACACGCTATTTTATAGGCGATGATGACGTGATCTTAGCTAGGATTGGTGGAGACAAAAAATAGGGGTCAACGTTCAGGTCCATCGGGTATGTCGATGCCCGCCCATTCACGTTCTCGTAACGTGTCACGCGCCCAGCCAAAAATATGATCCACATCTTCATGAGTGAAACCCAAGAGTTCATAGGTGAAAGAACTAAATTGGCGTCGAAACGATACAATCTCCTCCAAAATTTGTTCTGTCACGAGATCGGGACTCGTCATCTGTACCACGAATTCAATGTCGTTGGGTTGCCAGCTAGGGATTTCCAAATGATAGTGTAATAGTAAACGCTGCCAGGATCGATGGATGGTCTCTAGCGAGAGTTGACGTATTCCTGTTTTGATCGAGTCATGGACACGTCGTCCATGAAGAAGCGCTTCTTCGCTGTACATGGGTTGAACGGGGGGTTCTAGATCCTGGACGTGTTGATGAATATATTGGAGAATGGCTACGATCCAACATCGTTTCCATAGACATTCTATCACGTCTTGATAAAAACGGGAACAATAATCAATATTGCCACTGGCAGTAAAAGGAGATTCCATTTTAGGGACTTGTTTGTCTTTGCTTTTACCAAAAACACGAGTCGATGCACGCAATCGTCTCTCCATACATTGAACAAATAAAAAGTGATGAAAAAGGATGAGTGGTGCCTGTATATATATATAAGAAAAAAGAAGCTGTCAATCAAACAGTCTATATATCACCTCTCTATCTTTTCAACGCATCATTTCTTGTTAGCATGGCAAGTAACACCGAGTCAGACGATGATCTTAATGAGTATATGCAGCAATGGGAACAACAAGGCGGCGCCCTGGGTCGACGAGGACATTTTGTTTTTCGTTTAGAACCCTTCAGACAAAGGAATGCCCGTAGTTATGGTATTACCAGAACATCGTATCATCTACGAGTGGAAAACCCGCCAGAGGGTTTTCCAGAAGGACATGGCAATATTGTGCGCGCGTTTGAAGAAGGATTGGCTGACGTTATAGAAGATCTCACGCGTAATATGCCGGACCATGACAGAATACAAATTTATTTATCTTCCAACCGACTTCAATCGGCCCACACCTCAGCCAATGTAACTGTCGGCGATTGGCGCGATCCTTTGTCAGGTGCACGACGCATATTGGATCAGATTAGTAAAATGTTGAACTCAAATGAGAACTTTGAAGTCGACGACAGTTTGCAGTTGGATGTGACGCACATCACCATGCCAGATGGTGTAACACCTGTAGAGCTCGTTTCGAGACGGAAGAGGATATAGAACTTTGTTCGAGCTGTTCACGTCGAATACAAAAAGAACCCCACGTTGAACACACCTTAATTATTTAACCATGCCGACGAGTCACTACCACATCTACAGCGGAGGAGCCATTGGCATCGACGAATATGCAGAACAATGCGCTAAAGAATATGGCATGCAGATGCATATTATCATACCACCCCAACACAGTCGAAGCAAATTTATCACACCACTCCGTCAACAAGATCTCAACGAAGCCGAGCCGCACTTAAAACGAGCCGGAGAAAGAAGTGGCAAACACTTGTTTACTCCAAATACGTTTTCACGCCATCTTCAACTACGCAATTTTCACATCGTCAAACCTGCCACAATCGTGTACGCTTTTGGTTATTTCCAACACACAAATGACATTAACTACACAGCAGCACGTGACATTTACCATGACACCACCTTGAAAAGGCAAAGCATTCAAGGAGGAACGGGATGGACGGTGCAATTGGCTGTCGATCAGCACAAACAAATTTATTTTTACAACATACCAGAAAAACGATGGTACGAAAACCATCAAGATCATTATTATTGGAACGAAAATCAATGGACACCTTACAGTGGATTTATTCCAATGCAAGGATCACCCACGCTTCATAAACACAGCGCCGTAGTAGGAACAAGACACCCCCCACCAGACACTTTGGCCGAAGTCAAAAGGCTCTTTCAAACCACCAGTTCTTTAGAAAACATTGTTGATAAAAACAGTGATCTTTACAGTCACATTCAAGAACATGGCGACTGAAGACCACAACACCACTTTCGAACAAATGATGGATGACATCACTCAAAACGAAGATCTGTCATTCGAACAAAAAATGAAACGCATTGGTCACTGCTTTAAAAAAGAAATGGAACGCATCAGTCGCGACTTTCAAACCCGCCTTCATCAAGACATGGAACACGAACTACAATATCTCCGCACTCAACTCAAAGACATATGGAAACCTCACCTCACATGGAAACCCCAGTTACAATGGAAACGATAAAAACGGTGCATTTCCAAGAACACGTGGTCCGTTACACTTACAAATACGATCCATCCGCCCCCCTAGTACAAACGTCACCCCTCATCGATGATCGATCTCATCACGTAACACCTTTCAGTATAAAAAGACAAACCCTTAAAGCCAAACTTCATTCCAGCCATTTACAGCGCAAAGGCCGACGACGTCAACATGGATTATGCCAAGAATTTGGATCCCAAAACCTTCAACAACACTCATGATTACATCTTGGAACTGGTTCGACGAGGTCTACAAGCTGGTTATGACCTTGAGGACGTGACCGAGCACTACAAAGAACTCATTCAAAATGAAGCCACCGCCATCATGAAAAGTACCGAACGCAATGAACTTCAAAAACAAATCCAAAAAGATTTGGACAATCTAGCCGTCATTGACAGAAACAATACCATTGTCTTTCCTTTGGAACTAGCAGGACGCATCTACAAGTCTTCGGAACGAGACCAGTATTTTGAAGAAATTTTACAAAAGAGACTGGAACGACGACACAAAGTCAACAAGTTGCGTGAAAGTGTTCTAGGACATAACTTGGATGACATTACCGAACATGTCAAAACCATCCTAGATCACGACAAAAAAGAAGAAGAAGCCTTTACCAGCCAATTCAAATGAAAAAACTCGTTCCAACGAAGACTTAAGAGAACTGCCGATAATCACCTCTATCGGTAATGGGAATTCAAATAAAGCAGGACAACTTGGCATGCCAAACCATGCGTCGTGCTCCTGACAGGGAATCACGCCATTTGCTCGATGAATCAGCAAGCAATCCGCGATCTCCTCCTCTGTTGTCGACCTCGTACTTGACGTCTTGTAAGACTACCAACACACTCTGTTGACAGCCTGGTGGGAATTTTCTTTCCCTCACCACCATTGGCATAGGTTGGGTTAATGCCCACAAATACAATGCATCTTGTGAGGATTCACCACCGCGCGATGATAATTGCCCTCGTACACCAATTCTCTGACTTCCTTTTTAGTTTGGGCGTATCCACATCAACATACCAGTTTAAGTCTTACAACAAGTGCGACATAAGGAGAACAGCAGCTGCGTTTCTGTTCTGGTGGATAGACAGTTGCATGTGCTTCTTTCAAAGTTGGCAGAAAAATCATTTGTTATCCTGGTGACTTTGTTCTTCTCCCAATATGTTACACGGCGCTGCTTTGAAACAAAGGAAATCGGTTTCCACACGACACAGCGGTCTTGTTATTCCATTTCTGCACTGACCACATCGACACACCTATTTGCAACGGACAACTTCGGTGACTTCCGTCTTCCAGTACACACCATCTCTTGGATTCGCTTAGTCTTCATCCCATTACCGTTGAGGTGACATCCCGTCAGGGTCATAGTCCAGCATCGATTGAATTTTTCTCATGCTATACTGAGGATTGTGATCGACGCCTTCGAAAGAGACTGAACTTGTTGATGATGATTAAACTTGTTTTTAAAAAACAACTCTCTGTCTTGTTATTGAACTCAGTGGTTTCCCCAAATCACCATCTGAGCCCGCCATCCTTTTTTCGCTTCGACCACTGGTCAGTGGTTTCCCCAAACAAATCACATGACCTCCACATTTCCAATCACTTCCGGTTCCGGTCACTTCCGGTGGACCACACCCACTTCCGGTCATGTGACCTTTGAACCGGAAATGACCTTTGACCTCACTTCCGGTCATGTGACCTTTGAACCGGAAATGACCTTTGACCTCACTTCCGGTCATGTGACCTTTGAACCGGAAATGACCTTTGACCTCACTTCCGGTTGACCTTTGACCTCTTCTCTCATTGGTCCATTCCTTTGACCGTGATCACATGATAAAAAGGACTGGACCTAGTCTCTCATTGGCTTAAAAAGTGAGGGGGGTGGGTCTTTTTGATTCATTTTGCTAAAGTGACGACCCATACTACTGGAATGATAACTTATAAGTAAAGATTTCGTTATACAAGAACAAGTAAAAATCAACGCTGGTAAAATCGAACGACGTTTCGGTGTCGTCATGACGCCATTTTCAAGTTCAAAAATGATTCAAATAAACTGTCAGGAATAGTAGCTGGAGATTAACATAAATGATTAATGCAGAGTCACGCAAATAGTTTAGCTCGAATTGAGTCCGATTGGACATTAAGAGATGGTGTCAATTCTCTAATTAGCAACATTTCGTGCACTAAACAATCGAACTTATTCCGACACTTCTTTAGGACAAAAAACTGTTTGTCAAGGTCTTTCGGGACAATACAGTGTTTGTCACTATAGTGCTTGCCAATAGATGATGATAGGTTTTTGTGCTCATTCACGCGCTGGTGTAAATGCCTGAGTGTGTACCCTACATAACTTGCATCGCACAAGTCACATTGAAATTTGTAAACTACACACTGCTGGTTTACGGTAGGCGGTTTTTTCTCCTGCACTTTAAGTTCCTGTTCGATCTTGATGGTAGTATTGATAAGATGTTGAGGATATTTCAGCCGGGAAAAGATAACTCTCAGTTGGTCACATTCTTCAGAAAAATAAGACCAACAGGCCGATAAGCGATACGCACGATCGAGCATGGTTTTCAACAGCCCACGTTTATAGCGCTTATCGACATGGCTCTGGTAGTGGAGCAAGAGTCCCGTGTTTGTAGGTTTTATGTAAACTTTGGTCTCGACTTGAGGGGCTCTATTCAGTAGCTGCATACCAAGAAAAGGAAGCATACCATTGTTCTCTGTTTCCATGGTGAACTTCACTGAAGAGTGACAGTTGTTAAGGACCTGAAGAAAAGTAGCCGCTGATGTTGTGTCCGGCGTTATGGTCAGTGTGTCATCGACGTACCTCTTGTAAAATGAAGGCATTTTGCCTTCACGCTCAAGAGTATCTTCAATGGATCCCATGAAGACATTGGCTAGCAGTGGCCCGAGTGGTGAGCCCATGGCTACGCCATCGATCTGTTCATACAGTTGCCCATTAAACTGGAACAGTTGGTCTTTGGTGGATGCTCTTAGGAGATCTTATCTGCCACACAAACGTACAACTATGGATTGGCGAAATGGTTAGAAGAGAAACTACAGCCTTTGTCTTACAACCAGTACACGATAACTGACACCTTTGAGTTTGCGGACGAAATTCGCAAATTACAGATCAACAATGGAGATATTCTAGTGTCGTATGATGTTTCCTCACTTTTTACCAACGTGCCCCCTAGAGGAAACCATACAGATACTCGCTGATAAAGCTTTTACAAATAACTGGTTCAATGAAACACACCAGTTAAACCTCAGCAGAATGGACCTTGTAGATCTTCTAAGAGCATCCACCAAAGGCCAACTGTTCCAGTTTAATGGGCAACTGTATGAACAGATCGATGGCGTAGCCATGGGCTCACCACTCGGGCCACTGCTAGCCAATGTCTTCATGGGATCCATTGAAGATACTCTTGAGCTTGAAGGCAAAATGCCTTCATTTTACAAGAGGTTCGTCGATGACACACTGACCATAATGCCGGACACAACATCAGCGGCTACTTTTCTTCAGGTCCTTAACAACTGTCACTCTTCAGTGAAGTTCACCATGGAAACAGAGAACAATGGTATGCTTCCTTTTCTTGGTATGCAGCTACTGAATAGAGCCCCTCAAATCGAGACCAAGGTTTACATAAAACCTACAAACACGGGACTCTTGCTCCACTACCAGAGCCATGTCGATATGCGCTATAAACGTGGGCTGTTGAAAACCATGCTCGATCGTGCGTATCGCTTATCGGCCTGTTGGTCTTATTTTTCTGAAGAATGTGACCGACTGAGAGTTATCTTTTCCCGGCTGAAATATCCTCAACATCTTATCAATACTACCATCAAGATTTTTGTTACTTCAAAGGCCGAAGACCAGTAACCAATACCTGCCCCTGTAGATAGCCCAACAGTTCGAATAGTCATACCCTTCAAAGACCAGGTTTCGGCAGACTTCGTGCGCAAACAACTCAAAGACCTAAGCCAGAAGACTCACACAGCCATTCAACCTGTTTTCGTTAGCAACAAGATCGAACAGGAACTTAAAGTGCAGGAGAAAAAACCGCCTATTGTAAACCAGCAGTGTGTAGTTTACAAATTTCAATGTGACTTGTGCGATGCAAGTTATGTAGGGTACACACTAAGGCATTTACACCAGCGCGTGAATGAGCACAAAAACCTATCATCATCTATTGGCAAGCACTATAGTGACAAACACTGTATTGTCCCGAAAGACCTTGACAAACAGTTTTTTGTCCTAAAGAAGTGTCGGAATAATTTCGATTGTTTAGTGCACGAAATGTTGCTAATTAGAGAATTGACACCATCTCTTAATGTCCAATCGGACTCAATTCGAGCTAAACCATTTGCGTGACTCTGCATTAATCATTTATGTTAATCTCCAGCTACTATTCCTGACAGTTTATTTGAATCATTTTTGAACATGAAAATGGCGTCATGACGACACCGAAACGTCGTTCGATTTTACCAATGATAACTTAGGGTTGAATTGAGTTTGCTGTCAACCGTCAACTGGCAAAAAATTTAATGAGTTTTTACCTAAACCAAGGGTAAGGCGACTAACTTCATCAATTATCAAGCTGACAAATTTTTAATCATCGTCAGTCGACAAAAGCTATTTTCACCCTCATTTAGACCATTTCACCTTATTGATGTCCTTTCTCATTGGTGTTACCGTTCTGTTTTATTTTGCCTTTCCAGCAATTTCCAAGACAGTTTCCATTTGAGATATCATTGGACATTTTTGACGGTTGGTTTTTGTCCATTTCTTGTGCTTTGTTTTGAGATCTTGTTTGTTTGTGTTTCTATTTGGGCATTCACTTTGGTACTCTTACCTTGTAATTATAAATTAATAGGAAAATCACGAAACACGTTTTCAGTCGTGAGTTCACATTTCACAAAGGAACATTTAGCAATTAACTTGCTTCCTGATCATCCCATAACCGCATGTACGAATAAAAAAATCTGACAATTAATGGACCTCGGTTTCAAGATTATAAAGCTATCCACTGTTGTGAACAATCTCCATGATCAAGGCGATTGTAATTGACACTTTTTTCCGTAATTAACGGATCTGACAGACTTGCACAATAAACCTGATCACGGATCAATTTATTACTAACGATCAATATTTTACACGATTAACGTGATTCAGAATTAACGCTATTTGCAGTTGACGCGATTCACGATAAACCGTCTTCACAGTTAACGCGTTTTCCGATTATGATTGGCGATTCACGGTCAACTGATTCATAAACAACGCAATTCAATATTGACTAGGTTCTCGATCACCACGATTCGCGATTGAGGAGCTTCCCCGTTAACAAGATTAACAATTACAATTGGTGATTCGCGATCTGCGTAATTCAAGATTGTCGCGATGGACGATTAAAGAGAATTACGCTTAACTAGATTCACGATGAACAGGATTCAAGATGAACGCGGTTCTCAGTGAACGAGAATCATAAGTAACAAGTTCGCGATTAACGTAATTCACGATTAACGAGATTCATGATTAACGCAATTCGCGGTTGACGAGATTCACGATTAACACTTTCAAGGATAGCACTAAAATGCGATTCACGACGAATGAGGTTGTTTGACTGACTTGAGAATTTTCCTTTTATTCAGTTTCAGCTTGCAGTGAGGAGCCACCGCCTTTTTCTGATTTGTGCTTCATCGTGAATAACTACAAATTCTACGGTCACAAGGTCAGATAAGACATTTCTTTCCTTTCAAAGCTTTGTTGTTAGTATTTTCTTGTAATAAGGCAACCATGACTGTTACTGCGCCTTTCAATAACTTGCACTCTGAAGGTCAAGACTCAAGCAATTATTGCCGTTTTTCACTGCCGTCTATGTTAATAGCGCAAGACTATTGAAATAAGAAAGAGTAGTTCAGCGGGTTCAAGAGGCAACGTTCTTGCACTGTGATTGGTGCATTTCGATCCACTTTGTTTTTCGTGGTCCGTTGTTGCCTAGTTCCTAGGCCTCTATATTTCGCCGCGCAGCCAATCTCGGATATGTCACCGAAACGAATTGACCGTGAAGACCTGGAAGCAGAGGCTTCTGGTTGCCCTATGTTCCGGCTGGCGAATAAGTAACTTAGGGCGACCACGTAACCTCTGCCTACAGGGTAGGGAGAAACCCTCATAGAAACTAGTTCGTTGTCAGCGTAATAATGATCACAGGCAGTAAAACACGTAGTCGTTTTGTCGAGTTTCAGAGTTTAGAGTTCACATGTCATTTCAGGAAAGGGACAGGACACTTTTCATGGAATTCAAATCGGTCATTATCTCTCATGAAATTTTGGTTGCTAGCGAGTCTAGGGATAACTGTCCTGTGTAGTTACTCTGGGTTTAAAAGCCTATCTTTTAACATTAAACTCACGCCAAAGTCTTTGTTTCTTGCAGTTGTTTTTCTGTGGAAGGAGTGACTATTTTCGCGCTTTATTAGAGTACAAATTTTCAGAATCACCTTCACCAGGACAGGAGTCCTTCACCGAGTCCCGTGTTACTGAAATCTACCTGAATGATGTTACACCAGACGTGTTTGCTGCTGTGGTGTCGTTCATCTATCAAGATGACGCATTGGTGAGGCTCTGTGCTTTTTATTGTGACACCATTTGGTTATTTCGTACCCAGGCCAGTTCTTCCACGGTGAAGTGACGTTTTAGTTAGGGACAACCGTGATCTGGGTGAGAGATCAACTGTTTGTACCAAAAACGAGTTTTGACGCAACGTTGTTTGTGTCCTTCCCTCTACCCTGATTGGTGCTTGACGCTATGACGCTATGACATAGTTGTGACACTGACACTGCTTCATCATTGTTCTTCACAATTGCTTTGAGGCTCTGTTGTACGCAACGATTATACTAATGTACACGAAAATTCGGATTTATCAGTTTAGTTGAAAGTTGACGTTTCGTGCTGTAGTCTTTTGTCAGCAGTGGAGATGTCGAGAGAGTATGAGACTCTCAGGTTAAACTCTCGTTCTGGTAAGGTTTGGCACGAGCTGGAGCATTCTGGAACAGTAGAACGGAGAATGGAATTAGTGGCGAGTATTGGAGCCGTTCGTGCCTTGCCCGATCGGTCCTTTGTCCTTTCCCAAATTGCTTTACGGGAAAAAAGTTTGTATTTTATTACACCACCCCACCAATACTAATTGTTTTGTTTTTGTTTGTTCTCAGGTCACCGAGGAAAACGTTTACAGCGTGCTCTGTTTTGCTGATGTGTATCTGCTAACTGGCTTGAAGCGTCTCTGTGCACGCGTTATAAGCACGTTTCTTGATCCCGAAAACGTTTTCACCGTTTTACGAACCGCGCGCCTTTTTGACCTGCCGAGACTTGAGGTGGATTGCTGTGAATATATCGGTAAAAATTTGGAAAAGGTGAGGACTTGACAGTAACAAGCCACAATTTTTTTTACATGTGTGTTGTAGTAACATCGGGAACATGAAGGCTTGGGCTCTCCATGTGCGTTATACGCGCGGGTACATTTCTTTGTCGTCCTCTGCAAAGCAGCGACGTGAAATGACAAAATTCTGGCTTTTATGGAATGCATGAACACACGATGGTTTTCTTTCGATTCTAATGGCGTCGATGCCGTCCCGACAAAGTCAGCTCCTGATTAGTTCGGCCACAGTACACAGATTGCACGAGTTGGAAAGATCGCGAAGTAGTTGAAATAACGTGAAATTGGTTTTAGAAGACGTTTCCTTGGCGTTGCCGTTGTGTCTACTGAAGGTCCCTGTTAGCGTTTCGGAACGGCCTGGAACCTTAGAGGGTGGGCTAGGTCTCTGCCATGGTGTTGTCGTCCTTTGATAAACAAGAAGCTTTAATCCACATTGTCTCTCTCTGAGCCCAGGTGTATAAATGGGCACTGGTCAGTGAACGGTCAGAAAACCTTAACAAATGCGTACTGATAGGGGTTGCACGGCGATAGGCTTGCACCCCATCCAGGGAAGTAACTTCCCTGGATGGTAGTAAGTAGTAACGCCTCTAGTTTCTTCAAATCATTCATTCGTGTTTTACCAGGTACCGAAGCTAACCACGGCCCTCGATGAGTCACATGTCTCGTTCTATGTCATTGCTGGACAATAAATTTACGGCAAGAACGTCATGCTAGCCCACATATAAGGCACTAATAACATTACAATCCTATACGAATATATACACCAACTGATTAACGCACCTACCTCCACTAACACACACTTTCCTTCACTTGTACTCACTTTCCTTCACTTGTACTCACTTACCTTCACATTAGTGCCTTATATGTGGGCGACCATGACGTTCTTGCCCTATATGTGGGCGACCATGACGTTCTGGCCAAATTTACATTCTCTTTCGTTTGTGCCAACAGGTGGTTGATAACAAGGAGTTTCATTCTCTAATCCTTGAAGACGCGTCCTCCGTCCGTGGCCGACAGGAGACAGACTCTATTCCCATTGTAGATGACATTCGCTTTCATTTATACAGAGGTCTTCTTCCGAACAGCACGTCAAATGAGGAGGAAGACCTGATTGTCGACAGTGAAAGCAAACTGCGTATGCTTAGTGACTTGTTGATAAGTCTTGGTATCGAATGTTAGGTTGGTTTGGTTAAAGAAAGTATAGTTTCTGACCCGAGAGCCAGCTAGAAGTTAAAAAGGATCGTCGTGAATTTGCATAAAGTTCCTAATTTAGAGGATAGTATAGATTAAGAATGGGCCCATTCGCTCCTTTCAATGTTAACACGATACGAATCTGCTGGATTTTGGCACTCGTTTGAGCGCTATTGATACTATGGCGTTATCACAAAGGTTTTAATTTTGACAACATCTCTCGAGGTAGAGTTGGGTGTAAAAAAAGCCAAGCATTCTATTGAGGAACTTTGGCTGGCGGTGACTGCATCACAGAAATAAGATGTCTTGCACTGACAAATAACCTTTCACTCTCAATCAGTCCTCGTCAAAGTGGTCACATGAAGTATCGCCAAAAAAAAGAAAAAGAAAAAATGATATTGCTCCCTTGTATCGGCGGAGCTTTTTAGATCCTAAGAATCCAAAAATATCGAGTGTCGGTTACTTTAGTGTTGATAAGGGCCCATCCTTTAGTAAAGGTTGTTTCTAGAGCCTTGAATTTCCACTTGTTTCTGGCGTGAAACGTGATCAGCTAGGTAGCCGTGAGTTATGATTTTCAATGATAGTTCTCTATGAAAGGTTAATTGAGTTTTTAGTCTGTCGAGAAACGTGATTTGTAGCCACAAAACAGCCTAGTATCCAGGCGTTCTCTTGTCGCTTACTCGACTTGGTGCGAAAATTTCGTGACGTCACCAAATTACGGGTGACTCATTCGGTGACGTCATGACATTTTGCAACAAGTCGAGTAATCGAGTAGAGAACGCCTGGATACAGTAGGCTGGCCACAAAACAAACAAATTTCTTCCCGAAGAGCTAGACTTAATTTTAATAGGGATTTCTCCTTGACATGATTTAGCCACTATTTCTAGTTATCGATTTCTATGACTTTAAACAATTTTCGACTTACGGAACCTTATTGTTAAGTCTAATTGAT
This sequence comes from Siderastrea siderea, assembly GCA_964030785.1. Classification (NCBI taxonomy): domain Eukaryota; kingdom Metazoa; phylum Cnidaria; class Anthozoa; order Scleractinia; family Rhizangiidae; genus Siderastrea; species Siderastrea siderea. The sequence continues at coordinate 3,039,342 of OZ034977.1, forward strand.
TCGGCTTTCACTGCAAAAGTGCATCCTGTTATTAGCGCTTTTACTGTTTTTACTCTAAGTAAAAGAAATGTATCGAGTTGTGTACTTTGTAAAAATTTCAAAGTGAAAAAATAGCAGAGTGAAAAATTTTAATATCGTGATGCCAAGATATACCAAGTATTTTGAATTAACAAAATCAGCATGTTCCTTGAGGTAGCATAGAGTTCTTACAGCGATGTGCCGGTCGCCGGTCTAGTTAATAACGGAAGAGCATCGTGGAGTTTTCGATTGACCAGCTTAGTAACGGGTTTTCTCCCCCAGTTCTCCGGTAACTGGGGTAAAACAAATGAAGTCTTTTTTAGTGTGATCGCCCGGGTAACAGTACGCCTGAAAAGGACTATTTGTAGCCGTCATTGATTCTTGTTTCGACAACCTGCACGGAACTTATTATTAAATGGCACATGGTGTATCGTCAGCTATTGTACAAATGTTAAACTGTGCAATTTGTCTCCAACTAATCAGAGGAACAAGCTTAAGGTGTACATTTCAAGTTGTAAGGTATTGTGAGATTAAATTACAAGCTTTTTAAATTATGAGCAGCACTGTAGTGTTTGTAGCTGCTTTCGCCCCTTTTTCACGTTTTTGTGAAATAATAAATGTATACAACCTATGCACATTAAGAATATATCTTTTAGGCGATCTTAAAATCAACCAATAGCGAGTCTTCTGCCATTTTAGAATAACTAGAATCTCCACTATTTCTGGAGAGACGCAATCTTGTACCCAGACTCCTTGGCTGGCAGATGGTCCCCACGAGACTTTGGGTAGCTGCTGCTGCTGCTTCTTGATTGGCTGTTCGTATTGTTTAGTTAACGACGAACAGCCAGTTAAAAAATAGTTTTGTCGCTTACTCCAGAGTCTCGATCGAGTTATCCCGCGAACCGAAGAGCCTGCCCGCGGACTCTCAGACGTCTTTTCTCAGCGGGTGACGGATCATCTGATCGGCCTCCTTCGGCTTAACATCGATAGGTGCATAATCCCTTTATCACGGTTAATAGGCCCATACCTGTTGGGTCCTGCCTACTAGGGTCTCAAAGATACAAATGAAATGAAATGAAAGAAATTTTTCTGGCGGAGAAACGAGGGGCGAGGTTATTTGATAAGAATAAAGAGCGAGAGATTTTTTCATACTTTTGCACTTTATTTCAGCTTTTTTTCAGCGTACAAGCAATTTACCCTAAACCATTTAAATCCAACGACCGTGCCAGCGGCCCGTTTCTCGAAACTCCCGATAACTTTCCGGGCCCGGTAAGAATTCTTTCGTGCTCATTTATTTATCAGCTAATGGTAATTATTGGCACAAACGTAGCGATATGCTTCACAAAATTGTAAAGATTAAAATTTCACTTTCAAAATCACTAAAAATTGTATAGCTATTGGAGAATATTGTGCACCTAAAATAGTTTTCGGGACCGGAAAGTTATCGGGAGTTTCGAGAAAAGGGCCCCAGGTCTTATGTGCCAAACTAAAATTATTACATTGGGAGCCTTGATTAAATACAAAAGTTACAGAAAGAGTTACGAATGTTAGTCACTCAGTCTTTCTGTGACTCGCAAATCGATCGTACAGTTCGGGATCCACCCAAAGAAGAAAAGATCAGTGATAATTTATAGTCACATGCCAAGGAAACAACTCCTTAAGAGGTGACACATTGTAGATGTACTGGTATAATTAGAATTATTTATAGTGCCATGTGAATAACAACGAATCTACATTGAACCATGACCAATGTTTATTCCTGTTTGATACTTCTAACTGGATTTTCAAAACTGACCATAAAATATGGCGGGACAAGACCTCAAGTCAGGAGACGTTTGCACGCCGGCTAGACCTGGAGTCATACACGAAATTTTCTCTTCCTTTATCAAGGTAAGTAATATTAGGGCATCCACTTATGAAACTTAATCAGTGGCGGATCCAGGATTTTTCAAAGGGGGTGGCTTACCTGATAGAACGATATCGGAACAATTGGAGACAAAATCGCCTCAGTGACAGTTTTTGTTCCCTTTCTTAATTTCAAGCTTAAACAACCCCAAAGAGGGAGGTGGCTAGCCACCCAATCCACTCCCCCTCCATTCGCCCCTGTTAGTTTTGAACAGTTTTTTGTGCCGGTCAAAATGCGTTGAAACCCAAGATTTCTCTTGGGTTTTTGCCATCAGTTAAAAGCCATAATTCGTAGAATATTCACCGCCAGTTTCCAAACACTGAAAAGAGCCTTTATGTTGGATGCCCTGGAAACTTTTTAAAACATTAAAGCACAGAGGAGAAAAACTTGTCTTTGAACATGTTGCAGGTTAAGTGACCTTCGTTACCAATACCATGAAACGCCATTTATTTTAATATTTGCATTATTAATAAAAGACTGTGTAATATTAGATATCAATATACAATTTAGAAAGGTTAAGAGCAATCAAAATACCAAAGTTTCGTCCTTACACCCTACATATGTATACTAGCGTGCGATTAAAAATTAGGGAACTATCACACGATAAATTATTACTACCTTCACATTTGCTTATCATTCAGCAACACGATTTAATTGTATGAGCAATTTAATGATATAACCACCTAGAAACAACAAATAATAAATCCCCCAAACTCTTTGTACAAATATTACAATATATCCTGAACATTTATGGAGAAGCGTTGAAAAATTTCCCCATTAATGTTCTTAAAATGTGTCGTATTCATAAATGACTGTAACTCAAATTATTTGTAGGTGAACAACCTTCGGATCACGTTCAATTATCTGTTTATAAGAGGAGGTATCTTCTTTAGCATTTACATGTAAGTATGCCTGAACTACAACCAAGAGATCAGAAAAGGAAACAAAACAGACAGAAACAATAAATAAACCAACAAGAAACGTTAGCTAGAAGATAATCGTCCGAACTGCAAAATAAATAAGCTCAAATCGTTTTCATGTTCTTAGTTCTGCAGGCTGTGCAAATTTTAGTTTCACCCTTTAAGCCCTGATACAAAAATGCATATTCTCCTTACTGGAACTAGTAAGGAGAATTTGTCTGAATATCAAGAGAACTCATACTTGGTGATCACTTCCTTTCTTCTCATCACTTGATTGTTTGAACAAGCAGAGATAATTGTGAAGAGAAATTCCATTTCCATCACTGTTAGGGCCTGAAGGGTTAAGCGTTGTTTTATGTTCTTGCTCAAACTGAAGTGCCTATGAACTCCTTAAATAAGAATATTAAACAGAAATACCCATAATGACCTGAGCATTATATGATCCCTTCAGCCATTTATGAATACGTTTCTTGAGACCAAAATTTACATTGTCCATGCTGCTTTCAGTATTCTACAATGTCAATTAATTATTAATATTAATACAATGTTAATATTATTGGTTAAGTGCTGGTATCTTCATCATTAGGGGAAAATGAGTTGTAAAAAGAAAAAAAGGAAAAGGAAAAGAAACAGCAAGGTACAATACTCCAAAATGAAGTATTAAACAATGGGAAAAGGTGAATTTTGTCGGTCAACTCCGAAAAATGAAGTCAACTTAAATTGTGATTTTTCCTCTCCTAAAATATTAAAACTCAAATTGAGGGAATATTTAAATCAGTAGATTTCTGTGAAGTTTTCGATTATTCCAAATAAATACACATTTTTTAAGAAAGTAATTGTTGTCTTTTTGAGTTGCTGACAATAAGATAAAAGGTAAAAAAGGATTAAAAATTTTGAGTCTATTTTACAGAGGTATTTAGAACTTAAACCACCTGTAAACGCAAAATAATTTAAAGCATAAATTACACAGTGTAAAAATAACAGATAATACAGAAGATACCAAGACCTACCCCAGAGGATCATTCCTAGAATATAATATGTATATTTGTCATCCTAAGATACAAAAACAGTCTTGTCTTGTGTCAGAGCTCCATGTCCTGTGCTTCGTCTTCTGAAAAGTCACTAATGGAACTTTCACTAGATGACGACATTTCTTCCTGATCTTTGAGGGCCTCCTCTGTTGCATATTTTCTAATGTATTCTAGTAACAATGAAGTTATATACACCATGTGAGCATAAGATAGTTAACAGTGATAGAGGGTTCCCATGACCTGTCAGGGTTCCAAAGGGGTTTAGGGCTCCAGGGCTCCGGAGCTCGTGGCTCTAGGGCTCCATTGCTTCACTCCAGGGCTCCATTTAGCCAAAAACAGCATTTTTGTTCGGGCTCCAAGTCGAGACAGGCTTTGGGCTCCGGGCTCCACGACAAAAATGTGGGCTCTGGACGAGGCTCCAAAGACCCCCCTTTGGGGCTCTGACCTGTGGCTACTTATGAAACAAGCCAAGGACTAGGAAGGAGTTGAGAAATTCACCTGATTGATGAAAATTGTTGTCTGTCATCTGATAAAGCACCTCAAAAAAGGTAATCCTGATACATTTGCAGCTAATCAGTTGAATAGAAACCAAATAAATGTCTTTGATAATTGGACAGTTTACAACGTTTGTATTGTTGGGGTAGACACGTTTTACAAACTAGAGACATTTGTAGATCGGATTTTCTCAAGTTTTGTAAACTTGTAGTTTAGAAACTTTTCCTCCAAACTTTCTCAAACTTGCCATACTGTTCTGGTATACTTCATCAAGTTACGTTCCATTTCTTGATATTTATAACATGACCCTACAAGATTTTTAAGTGGCAAATGAGGATTGACGTTAAGAAAAGCCCAGCTTGTCCTCGGGCTCCTCTTAAGAGCAAGTCCTTTGTGTTTATGCAAATGCAACGAGACTGAAAAGGGACTGGTGGAAAGACTACATCCTGAGGCAAGTCTCTTAATTGACCCTACACACAGGGGTTCTTTACCAACTAAAGGCTCCAACAGTTTCTTTGTGAACCTGTTACATGGGAAGCCAATTTTGTGTTCATATACATCAGTTGACAACTAGGAGTTACAAACAACTTTTTTTACACAAGCAAACAGACTGGCACAATACCTTGAATTTTTGCCTTGTACTGTTCTGGTTTGTGTAGGTAGAGAGCGGCTGCATCTCCATTGAGGGGATCCACAGGGTTCGGGTATGACAAGAGTTGTGGAAGAAATGACTCAAAGATATTTGACAAATCTGGGAAAGGAGAAAGAATAATTTGAAAAGGAATGCAAAACTCAAAGTTCTAGCTAGAAAGAGGATCCCCTCCCTAAAATTCACTTGAGTAAACCACAGGGGAAAAGGGTGCTAAAGTAAACTTACCATAGAGTGCAGTCCAAGCTTGATTAATCACATCAAGGCAGACTGTACCAGATCTGAAGACAAATTTAGACAAATTGATTTCTTTTATTAAAAGTGGTAATTCTAACCAATTAAAAGCATATATTTATCAACCACGTAACCTATTAAGAAACACTTACGCTTCATCTATGTTTGGATGGAAAATCTTGTTGATGAAACCTGGCACAAAAACAATATAAAATCTTCAATTAACAAAACTAAAATCAATTAACTCATTAACGTCCGTGCCGGCCTGAGCCGGCCTTGATTTTGCGCATGTTCGCTTTTGGCCCCAGCCTCCCCTAGAAAGGCTTTTTTTGGTCCCCTTTTGTCCTAGTTGTCTTTGGGAATGTTCAACCAATCAGAATCCACCTACTGCGCATATATTTGAAGGCTTGAGGGGGTCCTAGAAGGGAAGACTTCTTGTCACTCTCCAAGAAGATCACATTTCACTCAAAATGGCTGCCGTGCTCTTCACGCGTGAATTTTCAAGATGGCAATATCTCACTCTCGGAAGGAAGGATTACCTTTTGAAGCTTAAAAATCGAAAGAAGAACCTCTAAGGAACACTCGACAAGTTAAGCGATGGAATTTAGAGCTTTTAGAGCGAAAAAAACATCTTTCGAGGACAAACTACCGTTTTGTTAAAGCGAAGGACAATCTTCCATCTCCAAAGATTTTTCGAGCCGCGGACTTTCTGGGAAATGTTCTGGCACTTCTACAAGTCTACGGTAGAGTAAACTTCACATTTGATTGTAAATTTGTACCGAAATAGCTTTTTAATTGAGATTCTTAGTGTTCCTTAAAGTTTTTGTAAAAGTTTTGAAAAACGTGCACAGTTCGCATCAGTAAGTGCTCTTCAAAATAACTTGCACATCGAGCGAAATCGCTTGCGCGTAGCTTCCCTCGAAGAAAGAATTGGACGCGTTTGGTTTTCAGAAACGAATAAAGGCATGTATTAATAAATGTACTACTTAGAAAAGCTTACTGTCTCTTCTTCTGTGAATCTTCATTGATGAAATTTCGAAAAATAGTAATCTGGCCTAAACAAACAGAAATCCTCTGTTGTGGTTTGATTTCACGCGCGAGACAACATGTGAAAGCTCTTGTGTAAATTTTCAAAATTTTGACTTTGAGGTTGCATTTTTGGCTAATTCTTAATTGACAACTGGTGTATTTTATTCGAAAGTTAGAAATTTTAGCTATTCTAGATCAAGTGAGTGTTGTTTTTTCTAGGCTATAAATTGTCGTTTCGTACTGCACATGGGGTTGTTTATTACCAACTTCTAATTTAGCGAAGCGATCAAAAAACACGCGGCCGTTAATGAGTTAAATGGCTGTGTCACGGGGAATTAGTCAAAACTTTGCTAAAATTTTGATTAAATGCCTTCGCTCACACACAAAATGCTCCTGGAACATCTTTTTGGTAGATACAAGCACAGAACTTGAAAATGTTTGCCAAACATTTTCAAACTGTAATCCATTTCCACCCTGGCCATCCATGACCAAAGACACTTGTTAACAGGTTCACTGAACTAGTATGGTGTCTGACCAACATCTTACCCTTTTATATATCATTTTTGACAGACACCCCTTTCGCATACCCTCCGTTGAAAAATGGTACCCCTTTCACATACCTGCTTAAGAACACTGCATCCTTTTTCTAAACCCTTGGAATGCAGTTAATGAATGATATTAGGGGAGAACAGTTTTACCGGAAGATGTTAACCAAAAAAAACAATATTATTAACTACTCAAAATATTTTAATTGAAGGCCCTTTTAAATACCTAAATGACAGATTTCCCTACCCTTTCATATACTTCAGCTCATGAAATCCCTACCCTCTTAATACCTGAAGCCTGGAAAAGGTACCACTTTTGGGTGGAGCCTCCCAGTATAGGCCATTATAGGGAGTACCCCCTCCCCGCGTGCAGAATGCAGCGCACATTCCAGAATTTTGCTTCTTTGTCGGATTCTTCATTGTAAATATTAGTTCTTCGACATGCTTTTTTTTCTCAGGTAAGTAGCATTGTTCTTCAGCAAGTTTATGTAATTATTAAGAACTTTCTACTGCTATGTAATGCATTTGGTTGCATGATTTCTGCAGAATTGAGCTCATCTGTACTCTACTCCAATCAAACTTGTATCTACAGAACACAAGCAAAATGTGCCAAGCCTGAGGCCACGTGTACTGGCTTCCCACAAACCCTAGACAAGCCGAGACATTACTGTCTGCCTGAGCACTGTCAATAACACAAAACCAAAAGTTTCAGTTTTATTTCCAACTGCAGCAATTCACCTTTTATTAGAAATTTCTAGTTTTGTTAATTCCACCCATCGATACATCTCGGTGAAGTGAGGCACTGTAAGTTGCTTGTCAAAAATAGTAGCCAGGGTTAGTTTTCATTGGCACCTGACATAGTTAACATAAGGATGCCATGGCCCCTAATATGGAAAAACCACCATACCTGACAGCCACAAAAGACAGTTAACCTGCAACATTACCTGACTCCACACTAACCATCTTTTTCTACCACACCACATGGTTTAGATATTACTGATGTTAGAACAATGCACACTTATGTCACATCACATCAATGTGCCTAATGGCTACCCCATCAACATGACCATCCCTTTATTAGGACCACCTTATAACGGCATTTTCTTATTCTGATACTCTGACTTGTTAAACCGAAAATCTCATTAGTCCAAACAACGACCATTTTTAGCCAGCAGCACACTACTAAGGTGATATTACATGCCCATCACAGTGAATTTTGATCGCCAGAAAAAATCACTGGTGTGCCCGCTGCAGTGAAATGATTTTGCCAGTTATGTTAATTACCATAAAGAGCAATCAAAATCGTGTCAGATACCCTCAATTAAACTCACAGAGATTCTGCTAAAATTGCCTAGGGTGTCTCCTCCTGCAAAAATTGTCTGTGAGTGCTGGCGATCAATTTCGCCGCAATAAGCATAATTATAAAATTGTCCAGTGTGTTGCCTGCTTTTTGGGGTTATTTACCTTCTAAATACTTATTGACTAATAAACAGTCAGAACTATCTTTCAAACTGTATTTGGGAGCCAGTTGAATTATTTTATTAAATTATGCTGGCTTCTTCTGTTGTTGCCCTTCCTTACTTTTTGACCCCATTGTAATTTGACCTGCCCCCTTTAATATGACTGCTCCATTAATAAGACCAAAATTGTCTGGCCGGTCCATGGTCATATTAAGGCAGTTTCTTTGTAGCTTGTCCCCACTTGTCTGTAGCAAACTTGGTTAGAATACGTCACCCATCTGGGACTTAACTGTAATACTGTTACCAACAAAGGAAGCACTTACCTATTGATGGGGACTTGAAGGGGTATTTTTCTGGCAAATCAACTCTCACCTTCCAAACACCTCCTTCATAAAGACCTGTACAAGACAGAGAATTTAGGGAAGAGATACCAAGAGAGAGAGATAAGAGGCTGATGTACCTGGCCATTTCATTTTGTTATGATGTCAGCTCAATCTGAATAAGAATTTTCAGTGTTTTTTCCTCGTTCTGTAGACCTAACAATCAATCAGTAGAACTTCTAATTTTCATATTGAATTTCCCTTGAATTTTTTTCCCTCAACATGGTCAAATTACACGTCTGCACACAGCAGTTTTTCTATCAAAAATTTTGGTCACTTCTAAAAATGGACTTAGATTTGGATAATTAAACTTGAATTAAAGTCCCATGCATGATTTGATATAAAAGAGTTAGGAAGTAATGCCTCAGGCTATTTTCACCACTGACATAATTTCTAAACACAGGATACTGCATGGAACATTTATTAGATTTGTGTATCCAATATTGTTTTTAACTGGTACAAAGGGTCAAACCCTCTATTCATGTAGTAACTGCAGATTTATATTCAAAAAGGCATTCAAACCTTGCACAGACTAAACCAAAACACAAATTATACCAGAAAGGTTACAAGAGCCATTTTTTTAAATAAGAAAAGCCATAGTTTAAATATTCTAAAAACAAACTCCCATAATTTATACTGCTTAATAAAGCACCAGCCCTAATTGAAACCATCAAATTTTTGCTTGAAGAGAAGATAATCAGATTTCACACTGTGAAGGCAATGTCCATAACATATGGACATCAATTTTGTGTCTATCTAAGACCCCTATGAACTCTGTCATATGACAAACCACATTTACTGAAATGGCAAAATAATAATAATATTTTGCATTTGGGGTCGAAACACAACCTAGGGGATTACTTGTGAAGTGTCTTTCCCGGGTAAGTGAAGAGTGTATCAGCTGTTACCTCAGAGCTAGCAGAATGCAAATAAATTCAAAGTGTACTGTATGTAAATTCCACACTATCACAGCATTTTCTGACAACAACAAACACCTTCGCCATATGTAACCATGTTAAAATATACAGATACTCGTAGTGCTATCTCAAGCCTGTTTTTAATCATTTCGTCTTCAGTGATTTACTCGATAGGTAGATCGAGTTCTTACCGATATTCACGACCAGTTTCGATTGCACTTCCTAAATTTCGTCAAAAAATATCTCGCGTTGATATCGATTTATAATTTATAATACCGAGATTAACATTGCCAACGGAGGAAATAAAACATTCTGGTAGTTTTGGGTAGGCAATATTTTCACGAAATGATCCAATGTCAACGATTATTTCAAGCGGTTCTGAGCCGCAATAGCCGCCAGTGCATCGCAAATGATAAAAGCTTGAAACGCAAATGTAGGGAACAAGACAAACTTTGAGCGAAAACAAAACATGAAAATATGTTCGGACTTACTTCCACTAGGCCCAAAAAACTTGACAATAAACTCATTCAAACCACCAAGTATTGTCACTTCATGCTTGCTTTCGATTCTAAGAAAAACAGAGTCAAGGAATAACACTTGAACACAGAAAAACAAGACGATATGTGGGACGATCGAGAACACAGGCGAGCGCCATTTTGCCTCGCACCTTGGCTAACCAAAACACAACACATCAAGCGTAAATTAAGCTTAACCTCGACAAGGATACAGTTTTATCACATCGGTATCCATTCGCCTCTTTCCTGGGGATGGAGACGACATTCTGCCGATCCTAAACACGTACTTTCCACCAACTTCTTCTAGATCCTTGCAGCAACAATGGACGACTAAACTTTCTGGTTGGTTTGTTGACGTAACATTATTATTTTGATCACGTGAATAGCTACGCTCCGCCTCCATCTGCGAGTCTCGTGAGCGAAAACTGAGGCGAGTGCAAAATGAAACCGTGGGAATACAATAAAAAGAAGGGAAATGTAATTTTAAGAAATACGTCAGTCCACTCCAAAAAAATCATAAATTGGGCAGGGGTAATTATACATGAAAAAAAATAACAAATAAAATAGTCCAGTAAGTTTTTATTTCCAAGAGATGAATTCACAACTAGGATATGTGCTTGGTCACGCTTTTGCGGAACAGACTTGTAGTGGATCGCTACATTTGCGGAAATGCAAGTAGGAAAAGGCCTCTTTTTGTTGACGTACGTAAGTTCTTGATTTAAACTCTGGCACGTTCTATCCGTTTTGGCACGTATCTTCTAAATTCTTTTCATTCAGCGACAGGGCTAAAAGCCGTGGGAAAATCATCCTTTTACATAAACCGGCTCTAGCTGAGTATTAGACTTAGAAATGTTCACAAAAAGGACAGTGTTTAGCTTGTTAATTTTAGTTACAGGTTGAAAAGCTAAACGTCAAATGGAAAAACGTATTCAAGAACTCACCGATGTTGTTGTCTACGGTACATAAATGGAGGATATTACACGGGGGCGCGAAGATAGGAATTTTATTTTCGAGTGGTAAAATATTGTTTTTTGCCACGAGAAAATAAAATTCATATCTTCAAGTCGCCGTGTAATTTTCTTTTCACTATATAGACAAGAGTATTTTCGCACAAACAACAATGTAAAAGCGGGAAATCCGTCATCGATATCCTCACTAGTGAGGACATGGAAAATACGCCACTCGAGTCCCGGATGTAGTTTCGTATGAACTTTCCCTGGTTTATTAAGTAGTCATATTTAGGTAAAATTTCAACAAAAAGGCAAAAACGGCAAGTGAGACAGCATGAACGAAACAGAAATTGGAAAGATTAAGCTGAAACAGTTTAGAAAAGCAGAGGACAACTACATTTTATATCTTTTCTATTTCTTTATTAACTGACCAGTACAAATGGATAGAACTAACACAACCGCTTCCGGAAACGGAACTGTTGTTTTTCAAAAAGCAAAGTCCAGGACGACTTACCAATTATGCTCACTGTAATGTTCAAATGCTGATACTCTTAATAAAAAGCAACAACCGGCACGGATTTAACAATGGACTATTCAACTTCTCCCTTCTTTCCAGTGGTTTGTTTCACGCCATACTGATATTGTTACTAAGGAAAAATAATAAATACTAGATGCTGATAATTGTATTCCTTCATGTTCTTTTAGTACCAATTCCGCTTTTAGACTAAGAGGAGTCTTTCTTGCCGCTCAGGGATAGTCCACGAAGACCTGCTGCGTAGAAACCTGATGCACGCGTGATGAGCCACTGGTGTATATGTAGTGAGCTGGAAAGAGGGGCTCATCGCGCGCGCGTCACGTTTTCACGTGGCAGACGCTTTTCACTCGCACAGAGCGGAAAGAAAGATTTATTATAGTCTATTCCACTCTCGGAATGAGAGGAATGGTATTCGGTTCATCCTACATGTTCCTAACAGCAAAATACAGGAGTGCAGTTTGTTCGGAATAGGAAGAATTGCGTTCCTCTGACAAAATGATGTTCAATGTATTTTTATTTCTAAAGCAGAATATGAATAGCCATATAGTAACCACATTATTAAATTGTCAGTGATATCGTCAAGACAGAAGCAAAAAGCTCCTGAAACAAAAAGCGTAAGACAAAGACACCTGAGTGAAGATATTATGACGCTTGACAATCCAAACGATAAGAGGGACTCTTTACAGGACGACATTTCCGAACTATCTTAAGCCTCTCTATCAAAGCGAGGCTAAGTACACGACAGGCTGTGCACCAGACCTCGGCTTGAAAACGAGGATAAAAGCGACTCAGAATTCAAACACTCTCGTGCAACCAAGTTCTAGCCAATCAGAATTTGAGAATGGCTCCAGAGAAAACCAACTCAAGTATATAACTTCGGTTGTGACTAAATGTAAAGCCCAGAATGGGGTCATCTCTTTAACTTAAAATTACATGACGTAAATCTTACTTCACAGTTTAAAGAAAGAGAATGACAAAAAGCAGCGTAGTGCGGAATCAAACACGAGTCGTTCGTTTCATAGCCGATGTCTACATCCACTGCTCCAGCAAGACCTACAGTAGCTGCCGAAAACCGTAATTTTTAACATTTAACAGTTATTCGCCGAGGGCGAAGTAAATACTGGCGAATATTTACTGAGCCTGACGTGAATAATTTTTTTTTCGTATGATGTTTAGATGTTGCCTTAAAAAAATAAAAAAGGGGGGCTAAAACTTGACCAAAAACACACGACAAAAAGTAATGTAGCTTAGCAGCCGCGCCTTGAAATGTTATATTCACCGGTAGCGCGGTGAATATAGCATTAAAATTATACTAAATTTATGTAGAGAGTTGCCACGTTTCTCGGTGCCGTTCAGCGAGAAACTCAGACGTTATGGCACGCGAACAACCACTTACAAAAACAAAACAGATGAAGTACAATACAACCTTTTATGCAAAGCGGGCATTCGTTAAGATAAAATGCACATCCTTCTCAGAACATATTTTAAACTCAGTATACTACTCTTACCACAGTCTGAAACTACGGCGTCTTGCTTACAATGCCGTCAAAAATCCTTGTGTTAAAACATATGTACCTCTTGTCCTTCGTGATGGCGTTACCAGTGGTGACGCTACAGACATTGTTCGCTAAAAATCCTTGTGTATATATCTCTTGTTCCTCGTGACTACGTTGCAAGTTGTTGACTGGGCGTACAATAGTCATGGGTCGTGACAGTTCCATACACTATGTAAATACAGTATAGGACCACATAATAACACCGTGACACACTGGCTGGTGTGAAAAATAACGGCTGATCAAACGAGAACGGGGAGAGGGGAACCGGGAGGAGGGTGAGACGAGTTAGAGGACCCACGGACATAGGAATCCAGCTATTCCCTGATTTATATACCGTGAGGGACTGGTGTCTAAACGGACAAACACAGAGATCATGAAGCAAATGTTTTCTCTCCTGATATCAACCGAAGATTTCACTACACTTTTGAATTAATACGATAACAATAAATTTAAAAAAATTAAGATATGCCATAATGTTTGAATGATATTTGTACCATTTAAGTCCGCATTTTCCTTTACATTTCCTAATTAGTCCTTATTACAATAAACAGAGCATGTTTGAAAACTTCGAATTTTCGATTTTCGGAAAGAGGCAAATGGCTGTTAAACAAAAAGAATTACGTGTATTCAGTGTGTTCAAAGAAGCTTAAATTGCATAGTCGAATTCGACGAGCTAAATGGCAATACATTATTCGAAACCCCCTTACATCTCCCACTGTAATCTTTAGTCTTGTCCGGTTATGGGCAAGTCCCTCACGAAATGAAATCTGGGGACACGAGACAGGAAACTCGGCTAAGTTCGGTATTAAATAACAAAGGAGTTAACAATTGCCAACAATTGAAATCTTTATGCGTTCGCTTTGTTCAACTCTAAAGGCCACGCTTGATACGTTGGAACCTTCTGCCTCGAGTTACCATTGCTTCGTTGCGTTTGCTCTGATTAGATAACAACAGTCATAAAAATTTTGGTCTCAATCCACTTTTTACCTTGAAAATAACTTTCCCAAACTCACAACCTATCGTCCCGCGAATCCCCGGACTAACCTAAACATGCCCCTCCTCCACTCCCCACCCCCCCCAAAAGATCACCTCACAGGTTTTCCAGAAAAACCATCGATATCAATAGAAAGAACAACTTAAAATTAACAAAACCTGAGTTTAAGCGTTACGCCTAACCTAAATGCAAAGATATGTCAGAGACTTTCGAAATGATTAAATACATTTGTATGGCGATAGTGTCTTCTTGGTTACCCACGTACAAGAAATCACCATACTGCCAGTCTCAAAACTCTCTGGCCTACAGTATATCTTCACATTTCCAGAAGATACAACGTTCAGATTCACAGCTTTTGTTACTTTTAGGTGCTCCTTCCAGCGGGCTGGTATCGACGGCTTTCCTGCCCACGCAAAATGCGAAATCTACAAAAACAAAAACAAAAAACAAAAAAAAAACAACGAAGTGGTGTATTTATGCCACACCCACGGACGCCCTTGATTTACGCGTTTCCATCCTTTACATAAGCTGTCAATGACCATGGAGGTCTAAATGTCGATGTCTATAATAAAACGTAGCTATTGTTCAGAAAGCCACTTCAGTTACTCGTGGTTCGTCACGAGATCTTGTGAACGCCCGGCTCATCGCCTGCGCTGATCCGGTGACAACCAACTCCTCGCATCCCCAATAAAATACACTTTAGACTCGCTTGTTGCTTGCTTTGTCGTTAGGCTTGCTTTGCAGGACAGTAGCAATCACCGAGTAATTTTCGCACCGTTTTCCAAGCATCTTGTGGAGGGGTCTACAAAGAAACAAAATAAGAAGCTTGTGAGGCGAACCGCGCGGCTCGAAGTTTTGATTTTTTTTCCTTTTTAACCTGCTACCATTATTTCCCACCCCCATTAGCCTGGGTGCAGACGTCTCCTATTTCCTTCGTCTGCACGCAGGCTCCATCCCTATTGGACTTCTCAGCACAATGGCGAATTTCCTGAATAACCCCTTCTCTACCCCCACTCTGAGAAAACGTTTCAAAATTTCACAATAAATGTCGCTGGTTACATAGGACTTAAAAGACGCGAATTTGCAAAACAAAAGTCCGAGAGTCCAAGTATATTTGCGTCTTATGAACACAAAGTTTGTTTTGTGGGTGCTGCAAACCCCCTCCTCTGTCAGTGTACTAATGACGACGACCTTAAGATTTTAGTAGGTGTACGACTTCTCAATTCACAGGCTTAATCTTATCACGTCGCATACCAATCTCGTTCGAAGAGCCTCCCCCACTGGTGAGCAACAAGGAGGAGTACCGGAGTGCTTTGATAACGTGACTTAGGGTTGATGTTCGAAAGTCGTCCTCGTACTCAAACACAACTCTTAAGGTCCCTTTCATCAGATTGCAGGTTTACCTCGTGTATTAAAGGAGCTGTCGTTGGACTCATGGAAGGAAGAAGTGTTCCAAGTAAAAGCCTCCAGCCAGCTGGTGAGGTATTCGCATCACTACTGAACATACTCGCTACCCATGGACACCACGTGCGGTGCTCGGATATCACATGGAATGTGTTCCTTTCCACCTCCTACAAAACAAAACAGTGTCAGTCAGAGAAAAGAGTGTGTTCGAACTCAGTCCTGCCTGAGTCCAGCTCCAACTATCTGCCACAAAGACGTACCTGTGAGGGGATACATGCAGAAGGAACCAGCTCTGTTGCCTAGCCGAGGGATGTGTCAGCTTTAGAAAGGTATCCATCTTAGATGGTGTTCATCTTAGAGAGGTGTCTTCCATATAGGTGTTAGTATTAGGAAGCTTAGACAGTTGTGTAACTTAGAAATCTCTACTTTAGAGAGCTGTCTGCCTCAGAAAGATACCGCCTTAAAGAAGTTTTCCTTCAAAAGGTCCACATTAGAGAAGCCTCAGCCTTAGAGAGATGCCCACCTTACAATAGCAACCACATTAGAGAGGTGTCCATCGCTTCAGAGGTTTCGATGTCATGTTAGTTGTCAGCCTTGGAGGACTCCAAGAGAGCCATCCACCTTAGAGGTGCCAACTTCAGAGCGGTGTCCACAAGCACCCTAGTCCACCTTGGAGTCAGTTTACCATGCACATTTCTTTCTTCGTCAGAATTGTCTCACACGCGGAAAAGTGGTAATTAACAAACATACCTTAACTATTGCAGCTACAGGTAAGACAATTTTTCAGTGCACGTTAAGCTCAAAAGCCATAAAAAGGCAATATATTCCTGTACCTGAAGTCTCCGTCTTTTTGCTCTTGGACCATCATCTTCTTTCTCTGAGTTCCCTTCTCTGCCACACCCCATTAACTCCAGCTCAGATTCTACATCTTGAAGTCTTTCGGACAAGCTCTCATTTTCAACTTCTACACACAAAGACTCTGTCGTCTCTTCTCCTGGTAGATTAGTCATGGAGCGATGCAGTGGGGACTTAAGGCCCGTGGGGGTCCCCATGGGGTCAACTGGTTTAAGAGTTGGTGTATTAAGAGTTCCTACTGATACATAACGTTTATCCATTGCCGTTTCCTCTGTCGAAGCTTTGTCAGCCTGATCAGAGCTTCCACTTTGCTCCATGGGTTCACTCTGATCAGCTTTTTCAGCCACTGTAATGTCACTTCCTGTACGATCGCTACTAATGCTACCAGACTCTTCCTGCTCGTGAATCTGTCTTGGGCTTCTCTCCTCGTCACACATTTGTCCAGTATCAAGATAGGAAGGAGCATCCTGACCTGAAGTGTCTTCCTGTTCAGTCGGTGCATGTGTCAGTGGGAAAAAATTCCACACACCCACCTCACGACGACACAGTGAACAGGACATGGTCTTTAACTCTGGTTCACTGGCGGTACTGTAGATAAAATGTAACATACTGTGCATGTTATGAATAATTTCTTTTGTGTACTTCTTGGATCTCAAGCTTTTTTAATGAGGTATATACCCTAGTTTAAAAACATCAACATGAGTTTTTTATAATTTATATACATGTATGGCATCAGGTAAAGAGAAAACGAAGTGATAAAATCATCAAACTCTATACGTGGTTATTAGTGAGACTACTTGAAAGCTATTGAGCAGAACTTCCATGTGGTGCTTGTTGTTTATCATGCTGTTGGTAGTGCTTCTAGCTACTGAGGCTGTGTTCAAAACCTTAAGTGTAGCCATTCAAATGAAAGATACTGGACAGTATTTTCTTCTGGTACTGTTTGTTATGCTGTATAAGGTGACCTTGAGACCTGTGAGCATCTAAATGAAACATGCGAGCATTTAAATGAAAGCTCTATATTTGGCAGTACATTCAAGTGGAACTATTTACTTCTCAATATGTTGCAATTTCAAATTGTTATCTTGTTGTTTGAGTCTTTGCCACTTTCAGATCTGAGAGGTTTAAAGAGCATTATTTACAAACAACTACGTTATTCGACTACCTTCCCTCCCAACCACACAAGGCAATGATACAAGACGCCTTGGACGCTTGCTCTAAATCCAGTTCATTTCTTGTCCAGCAGATGCTTCCAGGATCTACCAAATTCTGAAGGCCTTCAATGTGACCTGGCGTCAGACAATCCTAAAATGAAAATTAAATTACTAGTTAATTGACAATGCCTGGGATACATACACAGAAGAACCAATGATTTTTTAAGAACGGAAATCTGACAAAAATCCTAGGCAGAAACCTGACATGAACAAAGGGGAAACCCAAAGCAAATGTTATTTTCCTCCAGTGGGTTATCCTTGAACAAACTGGAGCGTTTAGGTAGGAGCCTGATAAGCCATTTTAAGGCTTGTTAACAGACATTGCTCCAAAAACTCTGGGCATACATCATGACAAAACTGAGTTCAACAAACTAAGGACTATGAAAAAACTAGCTGATAAACTGAGTTTGCAAAATAATAAATTATAAATGGTTGACATTAACCCATCCATTCCTATACACAAGTTTATCTTTGATAGACCTGCATTAGCAGGGCAATACAGTGTTTTATCATGTGGCTGTGCTGGCCCAGAACAAAAACCAGCATTCTGATTGGTTCCTTGAGCACTCCAGATTCTGCCATACAAATGGGCTTGGTCCATAGAATTGCAAAAAAATAAGAGAACAACCAATATATCCAATATGTTCCTGACCAAACAAGCTAGTTCAATAACATCATACAGTACACTCCCTGATATCTCAAACACGCAAGGGAATTAACCAAACATCATTTACGATAACTGGGGTTTGACAAAGTGGACGTCTCCTCTACATGTAATTTAAAGTGATAATTATTAACTTGACTGTTTTTCAGGCAGCTGAAATTAAATGCACTGCTGGATGCCAGAATAGATTTGTTATCTGGCACTGACCATGTCTTTGATGGCTTGTTCATCCAATAAGGGGATGTCACTCTCCATAGTGACAATAGATCTCCATCTTGTTCTATAGTCCTCTAGCCACTGAGAGTAGCTGTACATTGGCAACTTCACAAATGACTCTGTCAAAAGGAAAAGGAAGCACAATTTTTCATTGGTGAGTGGAAAATAAGTAGAAATGTTTTTCTCACACATCACTGGGGCCTGGCTATAGGTCATGTGACTGGTAAGGTCTGTGGTTAATTTTGCTTTGTGGGGTTGAGGTAACATGGCTGACTGGTTAGGGTGTCAGACTTGAAATCCATTCAATTCTGTTCTTGGTAGACCCGAGTTCAACTCCTGGGCCATACTAGTCAATAGCCAGCTGGCTTGTCTCCTACCAACTGGGATTTTTAACCTGTTATGTTGAATTTGTAGTATTTGTTTCTCATTATTTGAGTGGTGTGCCTGCAAATTAGCTTGGTAGCTAAGTGCACTACCACTATAAACAAAACATTTGACATTTTTGCAATAACTGACCTTCCCACTCACACACCCTCAGATTGCAACTGTATACGGCACTTAGTATAATGTGCAAACCTTGTAATTTTAGCGCAATGATATGTGTGCAGTTTTTGATTTTTTTGATAAAGGTCAGGCTGTGGCAGTCAGCTTTGCATGGCTACAAGTGGTATGTGAGAAACAATTATACATATGGAAATGTATGGAGTTTCTCTTCGTGCACTTTTGGTACTGGTCATAATATTATTCACCCAAGACCCTCACTAGAAAGTCTTGAAACTCACTATAGCTTCAGCTATAGTGGTGCAGTCCTACGGAACAGTCTGCCCTGCGAAGTAAGGCAAGCAAAGTCCCTCAAGCAATTCAAACAATTGATTAATGGTATATTTTAAGGCACTGCATTCTTGGAAAGCAGCTTTTAATTATAGTTTTTACCATATGTTTTTTATCATTGATTTAGATTAGATGTAGTTTGTTAGTTTACTTAATAATGTATTATAGCTGATTGACTGTGACCTTGGGTAAATAAAGATGAGTGTATTGTACTGCATTTTAAAGCTTTTTAAAACGATATCTGGGATCTACAGCAAATTGAAATATTTAATCTTATCAGCCATCTCCCAGATGCAAATTTGGTGATTTTAGGAGTTTTTGCACTGTAGTGACATCCTGCCTCGAAGCCACATAACGTGAACAATGCATTTTGTGAAATGTTCAGTACATGTTATAGCTTTGAAACATTTTACTGATTCAGAAGGAATGTGAAAATTGGTAATAATGTGAATACTTTTATCAAGCTTTTAAATAACTATGCAGAAAATAGAAAACAAAATATTTGTGAAAAAAAAAATAGCCAAGAGGCTTTCACACTGTTCATCTGCTTAAATATTCTGCAGCTGGAGCTCTCGCTAGATGGGTAGCAATGAAAATTGACACGTTAAAGTCAAGTAAAAGTGTTCACGGTTTACTGAATTACACAGCAGTTAACATACCAGGACAGGGATTATCTGGCCATGGACACAGTTTAGAGTGGCCACTAACAAGTGCTTCCTTCAGCTGCTCACACGTCTTGCAATCTACAATTGAAATTTATTTCAAGGTTAATTGAAAACCAGTGGTTAACATGCCAGCACAAAATAATCAGCCAAACAGGTCAATAACCAGAGACTAATAATAATCAACTGCTAAAAACTTTTGCTTTGTTGAAAATGTCAACAAGACTTAAGTCATCAACTGAACAACTGAAACATGCAAGGCACATTTTTCAGTTAAGGACTGTACCTCCTTTTGTTACTATGTGTATAGATTCTGCACATCTCAGAATGGTCTGAGAAACTAGGGTTTTTTTTACCTTCTAATACAAACTAAGGTATTTTTGTGCATTTTATAACTGTGCAGGAAAAGCAGATCTTAGCAAGGGCTGTTGAAATCCAGAAAGAAACTAGTGGGTAACCACACGCTCTTTACATTTTTTTACACTCCTTTTAGAATTATGGTTGCTTGATTATCTCTGAAAAATACATGGTTACCTGTAGTGTTGTGACATCTGTCAATCATACGAGCACGCGGTCGAAAGGAACTCCCGCTTCCCTTGTAGTCGTCGCGAGCATGGAGTCAATAAATCAGACTTGTGTTTAACTTGCGGTGGTTTTATTTAAGCGGTACAACACCACACCTGGCGACGAGGATCCAGGGAGCGTATCCAGTGAGAGAATTCAAGTCCCAAAGCGCGGACAAAGCAATTCAAGTCCCGAAGTGCGGACAACACAACTCAAATCCCAAAGCGCGGACAAGATAATCCTGACAAAGATTTGACAAAATGGCAGTTTCGCTTCCGACTTTCCCGGCTTTCCAAGTACACCTAGACGGCAATGTGGGTCCAAGGTGGAAGAAATGGCTAGCCAGATTCGAGAATCTAATTGTAGGAATGGGTATCGAAGAGGCAAAACAAAAACGTGCTCTTCTGCTACATTACAGCGGTCCCGAAGTCGACGAGATCTTCGACACGCTTGAAGGCACCGGCGAAGACAAAGATTACAAAACGGCCGTCGAAAAACTTACCGCTCACTTCAATCCCCAAGTCAACACGACTTACGAGGTCTACAATTTCAGGAAAGCTCAGCAAAACGAGGGCGAGAGTTTGGACAGTTTCCATACAAGACTTCGAACTCTTGCGAAGACCTGCGAATTTGCAAATTCCGATAAAGAAATCAAGGAGCAAATTATTCTAAGCTGCAAGTCAAACGCACTGAGGCGGAAAGCACTACGTGAAGACCTTGATTTAACTGCACTTTTAAAAGCTGGCAGAGCCCTGGAGCTCAGTGATATGCAAGCTAAAGAAGTGGAGAGTGACAAAACGACGGTGAACACTGTAAATCACAAAAAGAAGAGCGACAGGCGTCCAAAGAAAGGCAAAGGTCGCCGACGAGAGGAACACAGCGAATCACGCAGCGAGTCACGCAAGGAGTCACGCAAGACTGAAGAGTCATCAAAATGCAGAAATTGCGGTGGCGCTTACCCCCACAGAGACTCCTGCCCTGCTAAAAACAAGAAGTGCACCTCCTGTGGCAAGTTCAATCATTTTGCTAAAGTTTGTAGAACAGTTCCACCCGGTTCGGTGAAACGCGTGACGGAAAAAGAAGACACAGATGAGGAAGACTACGTATACGCAATAGGAGAGAAGAAACAACCCATGTGCAGATTGGAGATCGACGGAGAATACGTAGAACTGATGCTGGATTCCGGAGCTTCAGTTAATCTTATCGACGAAGTCACCTACCAAAGAATCTACAAAGGCAAAGTAAAACCTCTAGAACAATCCAAACGGCGAATTTTCTCTTATGGATCACCCACACCCCTACCCCTGCTAGGAACCATTCACGCCAAGATAACTGCAAAATCCAACAGCACGCCAGCCACTCTGCACGTTGTTAAAGGCAGGTCAGGAAATCTCCTAGGATATGACACCGCGCAAAGGCTAGAACTCCTAAAGATTGTCAACCAAGTCGGAGAAGACAAAACTAGTCCCCAGTACCTGGCGAGCGGCGAATTTGAAAATCTGTTTGGCGGCATCGGCAAAGTGAAAGGAAAGGTAGTCAAGCTTCACATAGACCCGGATGTGCAGCCCAAACAACAACCACACCGCCGAATCCCCTTTCATGTACGGCAAGACGTGGAAAAGGAGCTGGAGAGACTAGAGAGCTTAGACATCATCGAAAAGGTGACAGGCCCAACCCCATGGGTAAGCCCCATCGTAGTGGTCCCAAAGAGCTCTGGAGAAGTCAGATTATGCGTAGACATGCGAGAAGCTAACAAGGCGGTAAAGCGTGAGAAGCACCTGATGCCGACCATAGATGACCTAGTCGCCGATCTAAACGGTGCGACCGTCTTCAGCAAGCTAGACCTCTCCTCCGGATACCATCAACTTGAGCTAGAACCAGAGAGTCGCCACATCACGACATTTAGCACTCATGTAGGTCTGAGGAGGTACAAACGTCTGATGTTCGGAATAAACGCTGCATCAGAGATCTTCCAGAATGCAATCGAGGAAATACTTACAGGCTTACCGGGATGCAAGAATATCTCTGACGACATCATCGTGTTCGGAGCAACCACAGCAGAGCATGACCAGAATCTCTATGGTGTCCTGACCAGACTCCAACAACATGATGTACGCCTGAACAAGGAGAAATGCAGTTTCTCGAAGAGCGAGATCTCATTTTACGGCCACATCTTCAGCAGAGAGGGAATAAGAGCAGATCCTAAGAAGATAGAGGCCATCACGAACATGACCGAGCCAGAGAGTGTTAGCGAAGTCAAGTCACTACTAGGAATGGCCCAGTACGTATCGCGCTACATCCCAGAGTATGCTACAATCACGGCACCGTTACGGGCTCTCACCAAGAAAGAGACACCTTGGCAGTGGTCAGACGAACAGCAACATGCGTTCGACAAACTCAAGGACAGTCTGACTAAGAACCATGTCATGTCATACTTCAATCCTGCTCAAGAGACCGAAGTGATTGTCGACGCAAGCCCTGTCGGTCTTGGAGGAATACTAGCGCAGGACGGCAAGGTTATCAGCTACGCGAGTCGAGCACTCAGTGACGTGGAAACCAGATACTCACAAACAGAAAGGGAAATGCTAGCGATCGTGTGGGCTCTGGAACATTTTCATCTTTACCTTTACGGATCTGAGTTTACAATCGTGACGGATCACAAGCCTCTCCTAGGCATCTCTAAGAGTCACAAGCCCACTTCAGCTCGCATGGACCGATGGAAGCTACGACTGATGCCGTACAACTGTCATCTTGTGTATCGACCCGGAAAGGATGCTGAGAACCCCGCTGACTTCATGAGCAGACACCCAAACCTCCAAGCAACCGTAGAGAGAAACGTTGCCGATGAGTATGTGAACTATGTTTGCACCAATGCCGTACCAAAGGCTATGACACTTCAAGAGATTCAAGCTGAAACAGAGAAAGATTCCACACTCCAGTCACTGATCAAGGCGATCGAGACAGACCGCTGGACTGATCCTGAGATACTGGACTACAAAAGACTCAAGGACGAGCTACTGGTCTACAGTGGAGTGATACTGAGAGGTAACAGAATCGTTGTCCCAAGTAAGCTGAGAGAAAGAGCCGTAGAACTGGCGCATGTGGGACATCAAGGCATGGTAAAGACGAAGCGCTTAATTCGTGAGAAAGTTTGGTTCCCTGGGATAGACAAGATGGTCAAGGATAAAGTCGATAACTGCCTAGCATGCCAAGCAGTAACTCCAAGCAAGTCATCGCGAATCGAACCTCTGCAGATGACGCCGCTACCTAGTGGGCCATGGAAAATGCTGGCAATGGATTTCCTTGGACCATTCCCTTCGGGTGACTATCTCCTAGTAGTCATTGACGAATACAGCCGCTTCCCGGAAGTTGAGATCGTCAAGTCCACATCAGCCAAATCTGTCATCCCTAGGCTCGACGCCATATTTGCAAGGCAAGGAATCCCTGACGAGCTGAAGACAGACAATGGCCCCCTTTTAACGGAGTCGAGTTCAGCAATTTTGCGAAGCATTTAGGATTCCATCACAGGAAAGTTCAACCTCTTTGGCCGAGAGCCAATGGCGAGGCAGAGCGTTTTATGCCAAACCTTGAGAAGTGTGTGCGAACTGCTGTCGTTGAGGGAAAAAATTGGAAACAGGAACTGTACAAATTTCTCAGACAGTATCGTGCGACACCGCACACGACCACGAATGTATCTCCAAGCGAAGCACTGAATGGAAGGAAACTCAAGATCACCCTGCCAGAAGTATCACCAACACCAGCTAGACAGCACACCCTGCAGGAAACTCAGAAGACTATGGCAGAGAGAGATGCAGAAAAGAAGTCAAAGATCAAAGCATATGCAGACTCGAAACTGGGCACGAAACCAAGCAATATCAAACCAGGAGATACAGTGCTTGTGAGACAACCAAAGAAAAACAAACTAAGCACTCCTTTTAACCCAGAACCCCTTGTTGTTGAGGAAAAGAAAGGATCTATGGTTACAGCTAGCGACGGTTTCAAGTCCATAACGCGAAACTCATCCATGTTTAAAATCATCCCTAAAGAACTGAGAGCTGAAGGAGATCGCAGAGAACAGGAAGAACCAGAGGACTTACCTGCTGAACAAACCGAAGTTCCGACACAAGATGAAGATCCAAACCCCCCAAGCGCAAATGACGGAGGCCTGCGGAGGTCACAGAGACAAAGGAGACCCCCTGCGAGTCTCGCAGATTACGTTCAAATAATCTACTAGCATAAACACTTAACATTTTAAAAGACTCGTTACTAGAAGGCATGCTTATCATTTGTTGATGTTATTGTAAAGTTATTTGATCTTGTTAGCCGACATATATGATTGTAAGTTTATTATCAAGAAGGGGAGAGATGTAGTGTTGTGACATCTGTCAATCATACGAGCACGCGGTCGAAAGGAACTCCCGCTTCCCTTGTAGTCGTCGCGAGCATGGAGTCAATAAATCAGACTTGTGTTTAACTTGCGGTGGTTTTATTTAAGCGGTACAACACCACATTACCCAACAGTTTTATTATTGGATTTAAATAGCGTTTGCTAAGATGCACTTTTCCCGCATAGTCTCAAACTGTTCAAAAAATACCTCTGTATTAGGGGGCACTGGCCGTACCGTAATTTATACAGCAATATGCAATGTACAATACAACAAAACAAACATTAATTTTATGGTACTTTATTCTCACCAGATATTGACCCTGTAGATGACATCCTAACACGTGGTTTGAACTTTCATTTTGTGCTGTCAGAATTTTTTTATTTAACATTCAGGTACAGTCATACTCACACATGTCAGGATCCCATGTGGTGGATATGGTAGCATCAAGAGTCGCCTTGCAGCTGACACACTGCAAGATGTCGACCTCACTGTTCTCCCAACCATACTGTGCACAGTGTAATGGCGACAAAGCAAGGGGTTTGGCATACCACGTAAATGGCTGGCCTCAGTTAAGGAACAGTATTAAATATTACCCCACCTAAGTTCCATTCACATCACTGGATAAAATCCAGACAATCCTGAAACAAACTAAAAGCTAAGAGTCCAAAGCACAATATATTTCAAGAGCAGTTGAACCCAGGCCTTTAACCACCATGAGCAAATAACCTTGTTCACTTTGGCACTTTTTATTCTTTGTTATGAGAGAAAATGGAGGAGTTGAAGGCAAAAGTTACTTGTTTTTTGGTGATTTTTTACTCATTTTAGACAAGTAGATGACCATTCATTAATTTGGAGCCTAGTGCCTAGAGCCTAGTGTACGTCGATCATCACAACTGAGAGAGTAGCAATACTAGTTGCTTCTAGCTACAGAAAACTAGGTTAAGCCTCAGCTGCAGGAACTGCTTGTAGCCTTGAGGTAGACTTCAGGGTTCACACAGAAACTGGGAAAGAAAATTCCACAACTTCTCCATGACTTTTAATCCAACTCCACGACCTCAAAATTGACAAGAAAACTGGTGAAAACAATGAGTAAAATGCCCCACTGGCTGAATGTTTTGATGCTTGACACAAAGTTTTCTAACTTTCTTTACTTTTCCACCATCAGCTTACCATGACCAGGTGAACCCTGCACTTATTTTCAAAGATATGATTTGCAATCAACAGAGATCTGATTAAAGTAAATCACTGTATGAACTGTGCCATGGATGACACTGTTGTTCTTCTTCATTGTTTAAAATTGATAAATGGTTGATGTAGTTGCAGCATCATGTACACATACCAGTGAAGTGGTACAAGCTTACTGCAGTATACAAGTCAGATTACATGGTCTGGCTAGTGGCCACTATGTTGTTACATGGGATTAAACTGTGTTAAAGGATACAGAGAACGTCTCCACCCGATTCCAGAATGCTTCCTTACTTCTTGGTTGGCTTCTACAAAATGTTTCCAAATCAGATTCATGTTGTTCAATACCCCTAGATGAAAGAAAAGTTGTTACACCAAAAAGAAGGAGACAAATGCATACTAAAAGGGTGATCAGATAGAGATGTTTACCTACTCTGATAAAACTTATGTTCATTAAGTCACCGTTAAAGCTTGTCATCAAAGACCTCACACATGCTGGAAGGAAATTTGTTCAAAATAAATTTGGAAAGAAAATAAGATCTCAGCCTGGTACAGAAGTAATTACACGAGACCAGTATTAAAGGTTCCCAATGATTATACAAGATTGGTTCAAACTCAGGCCGGAACAAGTTCAGATTGGTCCAATATGGATTGGCGTGAATTTTCATGCAAGCCTTCTGTAATGTGTGGTTCCAGAAAATATCCATACCCCCCCACAGAAGGTCACTGGAAATTCCGAGGGGGAGAGGGGTTCAAAGGCAGAAATTTCCGAGGGGAGTGGGGGGGTTCATAGGAAGCTCCTTTTCCAGAGGGTGAAGAAACACGAAAAAATTGAAAGCAACGCACGATTGATCCCAAGCACGAAGTAATACTTACGTAGGCTGTTTTGACCTTCAAAACTACGCAAATATGTTGACCGAAATGCCAAATTTTGCGACTTTGATTTGTACAAAATTTCGGTAGACCTGATTTGCATATTCGCGTTTCCGGAAAATTGCGTGTCTCCTTGGCCTTCGGTGAATACTGCACCGTTTTCAATCCTTTAAATGGGAACGTTTTTCATTAAACACCAAGGTTGTTTAATCAAATACAAAAATATTTTTATCGCGCAATCCAGCAAAAGGTTTTCAGCCGCTTTTCACCGGATATCATCGAGATAGAATTGTTGCGTTACATAAAGAGTGACGCTCATAATTTGAAAAGGTCAGATTTCACGCGTTATGCAAATTTGATGCGTTTTGAACTGAAACTAGAAGTTCAGCCTATATTAGCTATTTCTTACAAATTCTTTTACAGTTGTCATTATCTTTGAGTTTCCATTTGACCTTCATTTACTATTTCAATTTTAAACAAAGGATAAAGTGCGGGAAGAAAGGTTCGATTTCTTATCCCTCTCAGTGCAATTTATTTTTAGACTCACGGTATGCAAATTCTCTTGTGCATAATCCCAGGAAAAAAAGCTGCTATTTCACTCTAATTCTCTTTCGAAAA
Organism: Siderastrea siderea; assembly: GCA_964030785.1. Classification (NCBI taxonomy): domain Eukaryota; kingdom Metazoa; phylum Cnidaria; class Anthozoa; order Scleractinia; family Rhizangiidae; genus Siderastrea; species Siderastrea siderea. The sequence continues at coordinate 3,066,950 of OZ034977.1, forward strand.
TCATAACCGTCGATTTTTAGTGTAATTTACATTCAACAGTTTCGCTTTTGACGGCAGGTTTGAGTGTGGCAAACACAATTTCAATTCTCCAAATTTTGGCTTCGTTGTTTACGTCGCATTCGGCACGCAAATTATTCGCGGCAACCCTCGGCACCAACGTTGATAGAACGTTACAACACTCGGTTTATACAAATTTTCATGAAAAACATAGAACATTTCAAACCGGATAGCAGACATGCAAATAGCATAGAACAATAACACGGCGTTATATGTTGAAAATGGATGTGTTACAACAAAAACCATGTTCGCGTAACGTGGAAATTCTTGGGGGGATGGGGGGTCATCAAAGTCCCCCTTGGAACGGAAATTCCTAAGGGGTGGGGGAATGCAAACCAAAAACCTTCCGTGGGAGGGGTATGGATATATTCTGGAACCACACAATAACAAACAAACATTTGTGTGGGAATCGATCCGAATTTGTGCTAGTCTGAGATTGTACCAATCTCATGTGATTACCACAATCCTTGCGACGCTGCAATGAATTTTTGCAGCATTGCATAGGGGTGTTACACTAGGCAACATTGTGTGAAACTTGTCTTGCTATGGTGCAATGAAATTGTAAGACAAGTTGCAAGAAAAATTGCCTATTGTAACAGCGCCTTTATTCAAATATGGGTTAACAAATTGCTTTACCATCTTTTCTTAATTTAAAAAAAATGAAATAATGAAGCACTCAGCGTTTGTCATAACTGTGCAACGTGAATGCCTTGTTATCTAACTCTGTGATTTTTAACTACTTTTTCTAAAAAGTCAAGGCAGCAGTAAACCCAACGTGTTCAATCGATAAAAACCGATATCAGAAACCGTTTGAAAAATCGATAACAATCTATTCCTTAATTAAACATTATCAATTTTATCAATCAATCGATAGAAAATGATACTCACAACTGATCCTGGTTTTTAATGGTATCGATTTTATCGTCTTGGAGGACCATCCATTTTTCACCACGGTAAAATACAAGAAAACAGCTTCTTCAGAGGCAGCGCTTGAAAAAGAGCTGTGTTCAGCTAGCGCTCAGCCTTATCATTTGTTTTTCTTTGCTTTTCATTGACTTTGTTAGGGTGTTTATTCGGGTGTTTCAGCAAATTGAGTTACCCTTACAGCCCTTTTTTCCCGCTTATTGTCGTAGTTATCAGGGTCAGCGAAATCATACAAATAAGTATCAAGAATATAGTTAATTCTAGTTGAGGTTCTTCTTTCTTTTATTTCTTTGATTCCTTTTTTCCCGCTTATTGTCGTAGTTATCAGGGTCAGCGAAATCATACAAATAAGTATCAAGAATATAGTTAATTCTAGTTGAGGTTCTTCTTTCTTTTATTTCTTTGATTCTGGAACCATGTCTTGACCTACTGACTCATCTTAAACTTTTTACAGGCCTGTTAGTTTGAAAATGTTACCATTCGATGCAATAAAATTGTTCTAGAATCGTTTATTGAAGTAATAATAGTTTCTAAGTAAGTCCATTATTTCTGATGCTTCCCTACCTAAAATACATGGAAAAATATTGCACCGATAAAATCAAGTTTGATAAAAATCGATAAGAATAATTGAAAAATCGATAATTATCGATTACTCACAACGTATCCCTTTATCGATTTTTATTGATTTCCGATGCAATTTATTAACTTTTATCGATTTTTATCGAATGTTATCGATTATCGATTTCATCGATTGAACACGTCGGGCAGTAAACCAACAACAAATTTTAGTAAAATAACATTGAACACAGTTTATATCAGGCGTCCATGAGCTTATAACATCAACATCTGGCGCAGATCGCACTGACAGCATCATGACAATGTTCGTTCTAGTTTGAAATTAACCAAAATATAAATCTTAAAAGTTACTTTGTTGTGATCAATTTTGATTCACTCTAAATTAATATTTAAAATTGACAAATTGACGTGACGTACTAAACCCCTTGAAAGATCTTTTGATTTACGGGCTCACTCTGAAACGTTTTCGTTTTAGAGAACAGTGATGACACGTTCGTTGAGATCGATAATCTCAAACTCCTAAGAACATCGCCCTTGCAGGAAATAGATTCGACGTAGATCGAGAACGTCTCGACAATCAGCGCGAGGTAAACAAGTTTACAAAGCAGGGAGTCAATTTGAACTCATTTTGATGCATGCTTGAAATAACTTCATATTGAACACAGAAATCACGATCAGACTTTCGTGCACTCTTTACATTTGAATGAAAACTTGAAAATACGTTGAACTATTCTGATATACCTTGCTTGCTCCTCTTGGTCAGATGTGTGTAGAAAGCTGGATAACAGAGCGCGCACTCGACGAGGAGTTCCTTCCACAGCTGCCGCCATATTGTCTTTGATTTGTCTCTTGCCCAGGCCCTCTCGAAACTTCCTTTGGCGCGCGTTTCACAAAGAGGTGCCGAGGAGCGATTCCCTGTAGCCTACGAGGGGGAGAGGGTGGCTGTTCACAGGCTATTCCCTGGACCAGAATTTCTCGTTTTCCAGAAATATGTGTTTCCTGCATTACGGTCCAACGTGCATCATAGGGTCACGCTTGGCGAATGGTTATTAAATTGACATCTAGAGGTGATTGCCGGAACTAAAATAAGACCGTAGCTCCGATTGGGTGATTCAATTTCCAAATTTTTCTGTTATTTGCTGGCTCAAGGGTACATGTGTGGTATCATTCGCGTGCATTTTGTAAGAATGCATCTCCGCTTTGCACGGTTAACATGTAAATGCGGCAACTTGAATGAAAAGTAACTAAGCAGCACTTTCTTGTATTACTGATGGGGCTTGCACATTCTTATAAATAGAAATTTACAAGAATAGTCAATTCTATACTTTGCCGGGCACTTGAAAGGTGAGGCTTCAAAAGACCTTGTGGCCTTATTATTTCAATAGTTAGTCGTCCAAAGTCCACCTAATTATCGCCATTCAGCAAATGACCTAAAAAGCCAATTATTATTTCTCGCTTTGCTCGGCCTAGCTAGGGTGGTATTTTACCTTTGGAAAGGTCTTCTCTTGTGACGGCAGGGTAATAATATCAGAATATATTATTTATTTCGTTTACTGGGTGGCATGTTATTATTGTTTTTCTCAAATTGTTTACAACTCCCTATCTCATGCACTCAACATATAATCGGAAAAAAATTGTATTTTAAGATTATTTCAGCACGATTTCAAGAGAAAACCTTCTCACTGATTGCCAGTTTTAAATGGCGTTGTCTCATTTAAGAACTAACCCTCCCCCCGCCCGATTCAGCTTCAATACTAAAGATGCCAAAAAAACTAAAAATACTAATGAAGAAAAGAAAAAACTAAAAATCGTGAAAAATGACGCAACAGAGCCACCGTTGGTGATTCTACTGAGGTTTATTCAAAGAATTTATCCATAGAAGGCCTTGGTTTTGGTAGTCATAAATGCTATTTTAAAATGCGTTAGTATGGGTGTGCCTTTTATACGATATACATGTAGCGAATTGCATGTGATGGGACTCCATTTTATTGACATTTCAGTACGCATGTTCCTATCAGTGAGGATCAATCAAAGATAAGGTTGCCCAACATGGAATCTGAGAGTGTAGTTTATCAGTTATTTCATGTAAATAACTAAGGGCGTTAGTTTCTAAAGAAATTGTGATGCTGCGTCGGTGGGGACGTGAAGCGCAAAATTTTGGATTTATCAACTGAGTTGATAAGGTAGACTGGCCACCGTAAAGAGATTGAAAGCTGACGTTTCGAGCGTTATCCCTTCGTCAGAGCGAATCAAGGAATTGTGGGTTGCACTTCGTTTATATGGAGAGTGGTGGAGCTACGCTATTGGTAGGAACATGGCAACGTGAAAAACAAGAATAAATAAGTTGAATGGAAAGCGTTCGTTGATACCGTAGGGATTAAGTGTGCCGATCCACCACTCTCCATATAAACGAAGTGCAACCCACAATTCCTTGATTCGCTCTGACGAAGGGTTTAACGCTCGAAACGTCAGCTTTCAATCTCTTTACGGTGGCCAATCTACCTTATCAACTCAGTTGATAAATCCAAAATTTCATGTAAATAACTGTTGAACATGATTACCTAGGGTCCACTGTGTTTAAGTGACGCTAGCAAGGGACGTGCTGCAAACATTCCAGAAGAAATTAAACAGGAAAACATTTTGTAAACAGCAATACCACAAGTTAAAAGAACACTCAAACTGTTCAAGATAAGCGTAGCTCTGTTTATAAAAGGCAAGTTTAAACCAAACTCACAGGAGCTCACCTGAGCATTTCAAGTTGGAGTTAACTGCGCTTCATGGTCAGAGAAGCATCACGATGCAAAGGAAAACGTTCATTACGTTCATTCTCGTCGTGAGTTTTGTTCTGGGATCGTTGGCTGCCCCAAAGGTTTGAAATTATGTAATTTTTAGCTGAAATTCAACACTGAATAGTAATCCTTGTTTTTGATTTATTCAAATAGCTTTCATTCGAATTAATGGACACATTTTCAGTTAGGTAGTTCATCCAAAAAACGTAACTCTAGCATAGTGATTAGGAAAGTACTGCTCAATATATAACAGTTTTATTTGAATGGTGACATGCACTTCAGAGCGAGTCTCTTCCATCTGGTACGCTCAGCCAGTGGCCCATCTCTTTGTGCCATGCAATTAAAATGAATGAACCTTTGAATCCGGGATGAAATCTAAAAGTGTGACCACTCAAATTCAAGTTTTGCTATAAGCAATTTATTGTGATGCTGTGTAAAAAGTAATTCTAAATTTTGAGTCTGCAGATGAAATTCCAAGGTGCGACAACTCATATGAAAGCTTCCCGTGCGAAAATAAAACACGAAAAAAAAAAACTTTGAAAATGATTCAACATTAGAAGAAGTAACAGTGTAAAGGGACCACAACTCTCTCTCTTTCTCTTTCTTTCCTTTTTTTTTTTTTCATTCAACAGGAAGTGAAGAGAGATGTGGATCATCCAGACCATCACCATAAAGAACTGTGCACTCCGTCAAGGCACTGGTGTCAGAGAGGCCATGATAAGGAGTGCTGTAGCGGCCAGTGTTATTGCCCGGACTGGGGCATTAGGTAAACATACAGCTTACATTTGAACCAAACGTTTGTCACCGAAGAGCTTGGTTAGGAGAATGAGTATTCAGTGGCAGATATAGGATTTTTGAAAGGAGGGTGGTTGACCTGACAGAACGATATCGGAAAAATCAAAGACAAAACCAACTCAGTGATAGCTCTGTTCCCTTCCATAATTTTAAGCTTAAACGACCCCAAAGAAGGGGGGGGGGGGGGGTGGCTAGCCACCCAATCCACCCTCCTGGATCCGCCCCTGGACTATTGTGTTGTGTTGTGTTGTAGTTTATTATATCGTATCGTATCGTAACTTATCCTATTGTAGTGTATTGCCCAGTATTGTATTGTTTTGCATTGTATCCATATCTTCAATTATTACGCAATCACTGTGAATAATTGCTTTTAGCGTTTGTTGAATCCCACTCTGCTTCAGTTCATTAATGCATAATTTCCACGTAAACCAGTCGTTTGTGGTGATGGACTTTGTGAATTAAAATATTCTTACTTGCTTATAGGGAAGATCGCCAATAAAAAAGTAGGCGTGGGGTGGGGAGAGTGAAATACGCTTGTGGGTCCATGGGTGGAGATTTTCCGCAGCTTTTTCTTGCTAATTTGTTTATGTTTTCCACTTCCTCCTCTTCGAAATGGAGTCGCTGGATGGTAATAGAGAGGGGAGGGGAGGGTGAGGGTCAGAGAAGCACAGTCAAGGAAAAGACCATCACACTTGGCCGTTCTAGACGCATTTCCAACATTTTAGATGACCTAAATAGAGCATTTGTCCCCGAATTCCCCCTTCTCAGGAGAATTAAGTGAACTTGATCTGATCGAGTTAGCCTACCTCCTCTAAAACACGGTTCCGCGGTTCTTGCTTGTGCCTCGTCGCCTTCCAGTGGTAAAAGCAAAAAGGAGAGATAGGTGGCTGGAAAAAATCATTAGCTAATCCTTATAAGGCAGGGATAATGGAATAATATTTCTTTCTTGCAGCGTTGGCGTATGTACTTGAGATCCAGAAAGACGACCAAAACTGACCCCTATAACACTGTCGAATAAAACAGGACTGGACAAGGAACACGTTACGTCAGCAGAGCTTATAGTTTGATTTGACTTGCAGGAGCTTTTTTGGCTCATAGAAAAAACAATTTACAGTTGTAAAACGCTATCGATTAAAAAAGTGCTTTCATGATGCCGTGTTGCATCTTTTGTTTTCATTTTAGTAGGCTTGCTAATTTTATAAATTAAAACTGACCTTCTTGATTCTAATCATTTCATGGCAAAAAAAAAACATTTATTTAAAATTCACGTGCTTTGTAAATTGCACTGGAACTCAACCTGTCACGCCCTATAAGCAACTTCATGTACTTTTGTATTGCGGAAGGAAACTTCCCTCTTCTTACGCTGTACGCATTCGCACTTCAGTGCGCACAAGTGAGATCTGGTACGACAATAGCTGAACTGGCGAGCAAGCGCGAGAAGGTGGCACGCATATCAGCCTGTGCGCAGACATTTGAGCAGTGCCAAGTTGCATGTTCCCCGCGCGTCTGAAGTCACATGTTTAGTTTTTCGTTCGACCATCCCTGAGAGAAAAGAGAGCCTGTTCATAATCTGCAATAGCTACTGCTTGTATTTTAGTTGGGAAGTTCGCTTGGAGAGTAGGGACCTTCAGATCAGACTTAGAAGTATACGACATTGAATACGCATACGACTTTCGAGTTTCAGACCAGTGACGTTCGAAGAGCCATTGCTCCTCCCTGTTGCTAGCCAAGGAGAGGCTGGGTGAGATATTAGTAGGACAGATGTCAAATAGATTTGAAAAGTCGTACTTGTACTCAATCTCGCTCCCGCAGTCAGATCTGAAGATCGCTAGTATTTCCAGCCTTACCACAACTTCAGCTTTTCTGCTTCAGTTCATTCTCAGAGGCCATTTACAAACAAATGGAATCGCAACTGCTAAGAGCAAATCGCTCATGTTTGATTTCTTTAGGTTGCAGACGACGGCAATTCCAGAAAACAAATTTTACAGAAACAGAAGCCCATCTGACAGAAATTGTAATAGCGTTATTCGCGGTTTGGGCAAGCCAATATTTCGTGATTGCAAGAATACAAAATGAGAAAAGAGCATTGAATTTCACGAAAATGTGTCATGAAACTTCACAAAGGTAATGAATTATTGACATATATCTGTACAAAGGTATTATTTCAAAAGCACTGAACTTTTCCGTATTTTCTCTATTAAACGCCGGGGGCGTTTATTTAAATCTCGGCCTCGTAGACCCGGCGTTTATTCGTGGCCCGGCGTTTATTTATTAAGTGCATTTTCCGGCCATTTCTTTTTTTATTATCAGTACTGGAAGTTTATTGAATTATAAACCAAATTTCAACAAAAAACGTTTAAAAAATGAGAAAAAAATATCACCAACTTTGTCTTATCTCAGTGAATCTTAAGCAAAAAAACATCACTGACAGGAACAGTGGTTGGACTCTTCTTAACGTTACATTTCTCCGTGAAACACGGAGGAAGTGTATTGGCGACTGCTCGACCGCAAACGTACTGTGCAAAGCAATTTAGAATTGAGAAAGGCAAATTTATGGAACGATTCAAGGAACGCCCAGTGAAGAAACCCTCGAGATGATCCTCGCTTGCTGGACAAGCCCGCAGAAAAGTTACGATGTTTTAAAAGAGACTGGTCATGACACGATACCTGATGCGTCGTTTGTTTTATCTATTTTAGTTAAAAGTAGAATTGTAAATGGTCTCTTGGGTTTGATTATCAGTGGATAAATTCAAATAAAATGGTAAAAAAAGAACTAGAATGCAGTTACGACACATAATCCTGATTTAATATACCCATCTCGAATAAACGCCGGAACCTCAAATAAACGCCGGGACCCCGAATAAACGCCTGGGGCGTTTATTTTAAACTCAGCCCTGTAGACCCGGCGTTTATTTGAACCCGGCGTTTCGGATGGCGCTTATTCGGGGTACGGCGATTAATCGAGAAAATACGGTACTAAAGAAAATCAGTCACTCTGTCGTCCGATAGTTTTTGCAGATCTAAAAAATATCCAGATCCTCAAAAGGATCTTCTGACCTGGGGAAGATTCTTTTCTCAGTTTTCTCGATCCACCTAAAATAAGTACCCAGGACCACTCTCCTACCTACATTCCTTATCCTTTCACGGGTAGGGAAAGTAATTTTTCAATTTTTTGATTTATTAATTCAATTTTTAATTTATCAATTGTTTAATTTATATTTGTGTAACGCGCATTTGAAAACCTATGTTGAATTTGCGCGCTATAAATGCATATTATTATTATTATTATTATTATTATTATTATTATTATTATTAATTAGCTTGCTACTATCAGGCCTGGTTACTAATTCTACACGTAAAGAGAAGTTCTTGGAGGCTCTTTCAAAAGACGTGTTATTTTCAGGCGACGATCATGGTGTAGAAAATTTGTGAACCCTTATCACGATTCAAAGTGTTGTCTGATTTCTTAAACCCTTATGAGTTCTCTACCATTAAATGGCATTTTAAATTTTGGTGTAAACCTAGAGGTCGCTGCAAAAACATCGTCCGTGAGGAAGCGCGTGAAAAGTCAGTCGCCGAAACAAGACGGCGCTGGTGAAAGCTCAGGAATGGTCCCAAGAATTGCGGTCGTTCCGCACGACATAGAGGACCTTAACAACGAAAATGGAGAAAATCAGTCGTCGACGACATGGACCGAGGTTGAGGCTAATGATTTTAGTGAGATTTTAAGCTTAAATCGAAGCAAGCACAACGGGTATAACGAAGGAACTAGAACGAACGGTAACGATGCATCTTTGTTGAATGGCGATGTACCGTATGAGAGCTCCGACCAACTTGCTCCTTTGTTGGAAAACCAAAGAGATGAAGAATTTAAGACTGAAATAGCTGGAACGGGAGATACTAGCTTAGAGGAAGGATCTTTTACCATTGCCCTTCAAGTTTTCTTCCCTTTTCTCATAGCTGGATTTGGGACTGTGTCAGCCGGTATTCTCCTTGATGTAGTTCAGGTGAGCTTCAAGAATGCGTTATGAAGTGTTTTCTTTATCGATTACAGGGCAATGTAATAAATTATCGACGTTTAACTGTCTTAAATACTTTAACTATACACAAAACAACACAACATTTGTTTATGCTTTTTAGTCACTGTAAGCTCAGGTATCAGACTATTACGTGTATCATTTAAATTAACCTTAATTCAAATAAATACTCATAATCGCCTCAATTTATTGCTAACCAGCGTGCCTAATCGATGGAAAATTGGCCACTAGAAGGGAATCATTGTAGTCAGTGTAATCAATAACAATAAACTGATTATCATCAGTTGGTTCAAAATTAATCAGGGAGCAATAAAATTTAACAAAATTGTCGAAGAAACAGCATTTCAAGGCAAACAGTGGACCCTGGAAATAGAAAACAAACAAAATTATCAAATCCACCAATCACAGCCCACAGAGGTGACTTTGACCCTATTAACCCATTAATGGCCACACCGGCCAAAACTGGCTGAGGAGTTTGTGATGTCATCACCTTGAGTGACAGGAGATGTTTCTGATAACCAACAGGCCATATTCTAGCAAAAAGTGCCGAAACTGAACCAATCAGATAAATCAGACCAGAGTTCCCCATAGAAACTTAAGCAAGAAAAATTTCCTTGTGAAATTGAAGCGAAATTTGGCCTTCGCACGTTGTTACTACTTCTTAAAAATCTTCCCCCCCCCCCCATTTACTGAAAGTTTAAGTGAAATCTTCACCAAAACAAGGAAGACTATCAAATGACCAACAAACCTACAATAAAACATTTTACAATACAATACAATACACTTTATTTAACGAGGGTGAACATATTAACCTTTTACAGTTTTCTAACATATGGCCCAAACACCAAAAACAATGGGCCTGAGACCTAGAACCCAAAAAGTTTGCCTAGTATGGCATTTTCCTGTTCATAATATTTGAATTGTGGGCATGCCTAATTTAAATTTTTCAAAAATGCCTCAGAAACAGAACAGAAGTTGGGTTTTCATGCTGCAAAGGAAGCTTCAGACATTTCAACTGGAATTTGTGCAGACGGGGGCCAAAATACATCATTCATGGCTTAAAGCAGTGGTTTTTCTGCAAAAGCTCATCCACCAAGTTAAGGGTAACTTTATTTTCCAAGATGTCTGCTAAAATAATTTATGGCAGGTAAAACAAAACCACTGATTGAGTTTTTAACTGTCTTATAAATGTGCCCTCCCTTCTGGTTTTGAGACAGTGTTCTCAACATTTTTGTCAACTGCCATGTGTAACAGGATGGTACAACAAAAACAGCTGCATAGCTATATCACTTACTGACACTCTCTTCTTGCTTAACAATGATTAACTATGTTCACACGCTTTTTACTTACGCAAGTAACTTGTGGCTACTAATTATTCTTACTTATAACTGGTAATGGATATAGTTAAGAATCAATACGGTGTTACCAGTATGTGTTAAACCCCTTTAAGCCCCAACAATGACAAGCATCTAATTTCTCCTCACAATATCACTACTTCATCTAACATACAGGTCACAAGAATAAAGGAAGTGATCACCAAACATGAAATGTCTGGATGGTTGTGCAAATTCTTCCAACTAGTCCCATAAGAAATATATGGAGAACACTAAGGAGAATATACATATTGATATTGGGGCTTAGAGGGTTAACTAAGGGTGCACTCAGCAGTGGATGGTTTTTATCAACATCTTTTTTGTTTTGTTTAAATTCATTTCTCAAATTACATTTGACAGCACTGGCAAGTTTATAAAGACATTTCAGAAATTTTTATTTTGGTTCCTGCTCTGCTTGGACTAAAAGGGAACCTGGAAATGACCTTAGCATCAAGGCTCTCAACTGCAGTAAGTAAAAACTTTTCCGAACTTCTGTTTGTTTGCGTTTTGTCGACTGTGACCACTTGAAATGAGTGTCTCGGTCTTTTATTGTTTTTTTCAGTGAGTACTGTAGCACAAAATGATGTAAAACATAACAAAAGGCAGAAAAGAATAGGGCTGCAAAGATACATTTTCCCACGATACAATTCATATCTCGATACAAGGGCCACGATGCGATGCATGATATGTTACATTACTGTGCGTGACAAAACTAGTTACCAACAACTTAGACTACTTTCAAATAATTTATTTCCATAACAACAAATTTGACATTGTAATAACACAACATCAAATCACCTTACAAGGGCTAAAATGCAGAGCTTGGGTAAGAAATATTAAAGACAGTGCTTTAAAAAATTTGTTGATGTAGCATATTTTATCGCATTGTGATACTGCGATATTTTATTCAATATCAATATTGGTATCGCGGGAAAAAATATTGTGGTTCACTGATGCGTCAGTGTATCGTTGCAGCCCTAGCTAGAAAAGAATATAACTCCAAAACAGAACCAAAACATACAACATCACAAATAAAAGAAGGACATTGTTCTGTTGCACTTGCAGAAAGAACCCATTCTATTGAAATATTGCTATTTTTCTTTTTTTTGTAGGCCAATGTAGGACACATGAATTGTGCTAAAACTCAATGGAAATTAATAGGAGGAAATCTTGCATTACTTCAGGTAAAGGTTATTTCTTCAGAATGCCTCAATCACACATGTAGTTAATAATGAATGCCACTATGAAGATAGGAGGGCTTCTGATATTCTGCTATGTTGCGATTTCACATAATTGACCTCAAATCACAACTTTTCGCATAATTCATCGAAAATCACATAATTCGGACAAAATCGCAAAATTCGAGAAAAGAAAAAGGAAATATTCGCTTCTTACTTAAGTTCTACGACAATTTCAGCATTGTTCCAAGGTGATTTACCTCTCAAAAGACGTTAGAAATAATAAAAATCGTCTGCAAACGTTCGATCGAACAAACAGGCATTCTATCATCCTCGGAGACCCAGGGGCAGCTAGTCGGGACGACGGGATTTTCATGGGCGAAAGTTTACAACAAGAGCGGGAGTGCCCCTGGGCACTTACTCTTACCGAACGAGTTCCAGAAGCGTTTGAAATCCCGCCTTCTGATTGGCCAGAAAAATGTTTTTCTGGCCAATCAGCGAAGAGGAACAGCCAGGCGACTCTCATGTCTTCTTACACGAGGTTGTTTTCCTCATCAATCGCCGTAGTAGCGTGGCCCGTTCAACGGGAACATTTTTGAGGAGAGTTTCAGAAAAAAAATTAATACTAAATAAATAAACGAAGTCGAAGAAATCGCAAACTATAACGTGGCCGGAAGAAAACAAACACTCAGCGGGACTTTTTACGAAGGACTTATCGAAGGTATCGTAAATTTTTAGAGCTAACGACTCCCCTTTCTCAAGTGTTGCATGAGGCTAATAGCTACTCGAGTAAACGATGTTACTAATTATTTCTCCTTGTTCGTTGAGCTACGTCTGAAACTTTCCACGGGAATCTCCGATGCACGGGCCACGCAACTATGTCGATCGAGCGTTGGAACCACAGTAAACCAAAGTGTAATATGAGTGTTTGTATGGAGCTGAAATTCGATCGATCCTGCTGAAAATGCATTAAAATGGAAATACAGTTTCAAAAAATTATCTGCTGTGTGTTTGCTGTGTTTTTATTGCTTTTCTGAGCTTCTGGAGGCCGATCTGGGCGATTTTCTGCTTAACGGTCGATGCGAGGTCATGTCACGTACTAGAGAGAACTAGTTCTCTCTAGTACGAGACATGACACGCTCGATCAACATAGTTGCGTGGCCCGTGCATCAGAGATGGAAAGTTTCAGACGAAGATCAACAAAGAAGGAGAAATAATTAGTTACATTGGAGAAAGGGGAAGTCGCTAGCTCAAAAACTTTGCGTTACCTTCGATAAGTCCGCCGTGAAAAATTCCCTGTGAGTGTTTGTTTTCTTGCGGCCACGTTATAGTTTGCGATTTCCTCGACTTCGTTTATTTATTATTATTTTTTTTCTGAAGCTCTCCTCCAAAATGTTCCCGTCGAACGGGCCACGCTACTACGGCGATTGATGAGGAAAACAACCTCGTGTAAGAAGACACGAGAGTCGCCCGGCTGTTCCTCTTCGCTGATTGGCCAGAAAAACATTTTTCTGGCCAATCAAAAGGCGGGATTTCAAAAGCTTCTGGAACTCGTTCGGTAAGAGTAAGTGCCCAGGGGCTCTCCCGCCCTTGTTGTTAACTTTCGCCCATGAAAATCCTGTAGTCCCGACTAGCTGCCCCTGGGTCTCCGAGGATGGCATTCTATGTGTCTTCTATGTGTAGTTTTGCACGTCGGGGACCTGGTACTAGTTCTCAAAAGAAAGTGATTGCTCATTGGCAAAGAATAAACAATCGTTTGTGTTAATGGGCCATTCACAATTGTTGATATATTCTCTGGAGATGTTATTTGATCCCTCGATATTTTCGATGTAAGTATCAGCGCAAAAATAGTTCGATCGCGATCGTCGCTTGCAAGATGTAGTTTCTTTCGTTTAGCGCGAGACAAAGTTCCCCATGGATAAGTTTGTTGTTAAAACGCCGAGTGCTTCTTCGAAAGCGAAAACAAGATCACACCTTCCTGTAAATAATACTGCAAACTACAGAGCAAGAAATTATCCAGAAGGTACGTTTCATGTGGACAATGGCATGTTGTTTTGCTCTTCAACGTGGTGGTTGATCATCTTTGAAAGTTTGTGGTGGACAAGCACCTGGAAGCGGCTTCACACAGGCGGAATGCAGAAAGAAACGAAGGTGGGAAGCAACTCTGAAAACGGTTTTGAACTGTAAAACAGTGGCTCAAGAAGAGAAAGTTCACATTTGTCACGAGTGGATCAAGGTATGTACCGCGGCAAACATTCCTCTTCACAAGTCGGATAACCCCCTGATGAGAGAATTTCTGCAATCGCGTGTTGTTAATGGTGGAGCCATTCCCAAACGTAGAAATGTTTCTACTTTGTTCAAGTTATTTTTGTTCTGATAGGTTGTATGGTCTGTCAAGGCCTGACATCTGAAATAGCACGTGGACATACCTTAATTAACAGCCTATTTATGTAAAACTGAAATTCGTAACATTGTCTAATTGAGGAATAATCAATATGCATTCCCAAGTGACACTTAATTGACTAAATGAGCCATGTCAGATTAAAATAATTAAAATGAGGCAACAATTGATTTATTTTAGGTGCTTAGCATTATTGTTCTTTTATGCTCTAATTGCCTGTTGGACAGCAAAAAATGGTTTTCCTCCTCTGAGACCTAATAAAACAATGTTAAATCAGCTTAAAAAAATTGCATAATTTGCCACATAATGGCCCTTTCCTGCCGCATAATTTCACTTGAAAATGCCGCAGAATTTCCCTTTTTTGCCGCACCCTATCAGAAGCCCTGACAGTGTGTTTCACATCTACAGTAGCTGATTGAGAAGCACAGCTACCGGTATTTCTTCTGGTGCTGTGCTAAAATTTTTGAAAAGGGAACTCATATTAATCTGGAAATCTGAATTTCCCACTTTCCTATGTCATGGTTCCCACTTGCTCGAGGTCCTTGGCATTCCCCACTACTTTCTGCTTTTCTCTTGATGCAATATTTCATAACTTTAATTTCTGTTTTTTCACTTCCCAACATCTCACAAATGCTGTTTAGCTCCTGGGTTTTTACTCCTCTTGCTTTTGTTTCTGTCTTCCTGCTCCAGAAAGAAAAGACAAGCACATTTGGTTGAACCATTATTATTTCACTTCCTGCAACTTACAGGTTCAAGCTACAGTTGTAGGTTCTTTAGCAGCCTTTGCAGCTGTGATTTTGGGCTGGGTTCTTGATGGAGAATTCAACATTCACCATGCCACACTTCTCTGTGCAAGCAGTTTAGTTACAGCAACACTAGCTAGCCTAATCCTTGGTTCCGTGATGGCCGCAGTGGTGGTCTGTTCCAGGAAATGTAATGTCAATCCTGATAACGTGGCCACGCCCATAGCTGCCAGTCTAGGAGATCTCACCACCCTCGCACTCTTGTCTGCAATTAGTAGATTTCTGCACAGCTGTCTTGGTAAGTTAAAAAATAACTGCATTCACAGTCTGCTTTTTGTAGAGTACATTGGACAAGAATTAAGAAAAGCCTTGTTGTGTTTTCATCAGTTAATCCTAATCCAGAAACTACAAGCAGGACACAAATGTTGGGTGTTATGATTTCTGAGATTATTCGGCCAACAGGTTGTTAACAGAAAAAGATCATAGTATCAGTGAGTGGATTGCCAATATTCCAAAGAATTCAAACTACTGTGTTCCCAGTTTTGTAAACAGGAAATAAATGTCTTTGTTTACATACATCTTTGATCAAAAGTTTTGTTCTGAAGACAACAAACTAAATATGATGACAAAATATTATCAGGTTGATTCCTACTCTTAAGCGACAAAATCAGCTTTCCTGCCTTTGGTTTTGGCACCCCTATCAAGAAGCCATTCTCTTACATGCATTCTAGGATCACCCTTTAGTGTTATTTCCACAGTAGCTTTGCTTCTAGAATGTCTTCCTGAGCAACTCTGTATCCATTTATTTACCAGCATATGAATCCCTCTTTGAGTGCCCTGGGCACTTCGAGAAAAAGACACTTATAATTACCAAATGATCCCTAGAGGCTTTCACATAGCCAAATTAATACTTTATAAAATGTTAATAATTTTTACTTGTTCTTTTATGACAGATACTGAAGGTGGAACTCATCACTGGATTGCACCTCTCATCAGTTTGGGTTTCTTTCTCATTCTCCCAGTCTGGGTTTACATCACGCACACTAATCACTTCACTCATGACGTGTTGTATGCTGGCTGGACTCCAGTACTCAGCGCCATGGTCATTAGCAGGTAACATAACTCCAGCACACAGTTAAACCCTTCACCCCCAGTAGTGGCTGTGCAAGTGCAAAATTTGTGGGAATCTCAAATCTCATATTGTAAGAATGCTTAAAATGACCAGCACCACTGTCAGTAAAGCACATGGTCTTGCTCAACAGCTTTCAATTGAATGGTTACACTTCAGGATTTCGTCCACAGACTCAAAAGTAAGAACCACCTTGTACAACATAATAAACAGCACCACAGGAAAGTACTTTTATATAAATGGAGATTTAAGTTCTTGATATCTAGCCTGTGTGCAATCTCCTTATTGGGGAATACAAAAAAAAATGCTGACTGAGGAGAAGGCCCCTGTTCCCCAGTGTCTTTTAACCTAGTTTTTCTTCTGGTAAACATGGAGCTTTTTTTTCAGATTAGTGTCTCAAACCACGTCATTCGGAACCATGCATGTTTTTGCCAGCCCAATCGTCTGTTCTGGCTTACTCAGTCTAACTAGCCTGTGTGGTCAGGCTTCTTGTGAGCTGACCGAACGAAATAGGCCGCAAGAGGAACGTGTCTCCTCCATTCCTCTTGCAGCCAAATTCCTCTAGTGGCCTATTTTGTTTGGTCAGCTCACGAGAACGCCTGTCTGCCTACGTGAAGACATCTCCTATTTCCTTTGCTTCACGTGAAGCAAAGGAAATAGGAGACGTCTGTACGCAGGCTAACATGCATGTGTGACCTTTACATGTACATAGGGCCATGACACCATTGTAGAAGTGTTCATGCTGTACCTGCATGTCATTTGGAGTTTTGTTGTTTGCAGCACTGGAGGTCTAATTCTTGATTTTGCTGTGGCTAAATATCATGGAATAGCTGTATTCAGTCCAGTCATGAATGGTGTAGGTGGGAACCTTGTGGCTGTCCAAGCAAGTCGCCTGTCCACCGGTCTGCATCAACTTGGCAAACCTGGTCAGGTTCAGGAAAAGAGTAAATTCCACGGCTGCATTGACACATTTTTTGGTTCAGGTACAGTTACACAATTAATGGTGGAAGGTTGTCACACTAGACAGCACTAACATGTTCAATTACCGTATTTTCTCAAATAAACACTGGGTTGTGATAAATGTCAGGTCCACATGCCCCCAGCATTTATTTGAGGTACCGGCGTTTTTATTTACCGGTATTTCTCTCATTCCAACTGAGCACCCAATTCTCCACCTTGTTTTGAATTTTGTCGACTAGAGACGAACTCGGTGACAGTTTGTTCTTGTTTTACTTAAGCTGTGCTCTACTTTGTTGTAATTTTAGTGAGCTTGAAGTGTTAAATACCAAAAGAAATTAGGCTATCAAAAAGGATAAAGAATAGAGCATGAGCGCCGGGTTCAAATAAACGTTGGGTCTACGAGGTCTGGTTTGAAATAAACGTCCCTGGCATTTAATCGAGAAAATACGGTACATTCAATAATTATGTTCAATGTACATTCCATACTCTGTTAATGGTTTGAATCCAAGAGTCATATCATAAGTTGGTAAGTTACGATCGACCAAGTGAGTGTAGTCCTGAGAAGGACTGTTTGTGGTGACATGGACTGATGTTTTGACAACCTGAGCAGAAGTCATCATCAGATTCAAGTGAATCATGAATCGTCAGTAGATGTTGTAATCTCTGGTTGTGGTCCCAATTGGTCAACAAACTCGTGATGTTATTGGTTGTCTGTCTGTTAAGCCATGATGTTATTGGCTGTGAAGACTGTAAAACGTGACTGGTAAAACATTTCGTACTATTTTTGTAGTTTTGGCATCAAATAGCTTCTATCCAGTTAAACTGCAAGAACTGTGCAAGGTGGGGGTTGTTAAAAACTTTTTGAAAACAGAACGTGAAACTTGACAACTCTGCTTCTGACAGTTGTTGCATGTTGAATTGCCAGTAGAAAGTACAGTCGAAGGAAGGTTGTCGAAGTTGCAATAATAGCAACCATCACATCGGACTACGAGTACGAGATTAAGTACGAATACAACTTTTCAGTTCCTCATCGCAGGCTTTAGATTTACCAATAACGTTTACATAGCGTGCATCTCTACTGGTCATCAACTGGGAGGAACGAGAGCTCTGAGAACTTGTCTATTTTGAAATTCCAAAGTCATACTCATACTCAATCTCATACTGGGATGAAGGTCGCTATTATTGTGGTAGAGCACGCTGCACTGTCAAAATGTTTTTGAGGGTTTCTTTTTGTCAGTTTTGGAACTCAGCTAATATTTAGCATTTCACATCGTCTCATCCTTGTTTTCTTTGTAGCATTACACGCCCGAACAACCCGAGTGCTGTTATTTATGGTGATCCCTGGAAATTTGATCTTTTTATACACAATCCGTGTACTGCAGGCAGGACATACCACACTCACTCTTATCTTCACCTCAGTATATTTATTTGCTGGCTTGATTCAGGTATTTAACTTACTAGGCAGGTTCTTTGGCTTCAAATGATAGTTTAGAAATATTGCGAACAAAATAAGTGTAGCTGTTTAAACTATGTTGCGTTGATATGTGATTTAATTGGGGATTTTACAATTACATTCAGCCGAATTGTAATCAAACTACATGGTACAAGTTTATTGGTCTTGTTTGGACTGTAATGTCAACATGGCCTTACAATGTAATTACTAAATCCATTTCTTTAAATCTCTATTTTCATTTTGAAGGCCGACTATTGACAATTTTTTTCTGCAACAAGGGAATGCTATTGGGATACAAGTTTCAGATGGTATTATGCGTGTAACATCCTCTCGTTGCAACCTGTCTCGAAACAAAAAATTGCATTGTGAGTTGTAGGAAAAGTAGTCTAGTCTACTTTTTGCAACGTTGCAAGATTAGTTGCAGCGTATAACATGTATCCTGCAACTTAACCCACAATGCCCTTGTCACCGTTGCGTTGCAAGTTGCAGGAAAAAATGTCTTATTGTGTAGTCAGGGGGCTCAGTGCTCTTGGATTCAGCAGCCTTTATTAGAGCTGCAACGATACACCGATACATCGGTGAGCCACGATATTTTTCCAACGATACGAATATCGATATTTAAATAAGATATCGCGATATTACGATACAATAGAATATGCGACATTAACAAATTTGGGAAATCACTGTCTTTAATATTCCTTACCCAAGCCCTACATTTTAGCCCTTGTAAGGCGACTTGATGTTGTGTTATGACTATGTTAAATTTATTGTTAGAGAAATAAATTATTTTAAAGTAGTGTAAGTTGTTGGTAACTAGTTTTATCACGCACAGTAATGTATCGTATCGTGGCCCTAGTATCGAGATTTGTATCGTATCGTGGGAAAATGTATCGTTGCAGCCTTAACCTTTAGGTGATTGAAGGGCTCCGCGCAAAAAATGTCCTTAGTGACCTTTAAGGTAAAAAAATAATTACAAGAACAACCGCAAATGTATTTTCTTAAAGTAAAATTTACAGGGTGATTTTGTAAAAAATCCCAGTAGATGTGATTATGTGACCATGGTCTTAACAGCGGATATAACCACAGAGCCTAGTACGCTGTTTCTAACGATGAAATAAATCAAACTTAAAAATGAAAACAACAATTTCTCAAGGTGTCTTTCTGTGCACTGCAGGTCGCCATTCTTCTGCTAACAGCTAATTGGCTGGTTCACTGGATGTGGAAGCGAGGCAAAGATCCCGACAACTATTGCATTCCGTACCTGACAGCACTCGGCGACTTCCTTGGCACCGGGCTTCTGGCCGTGGCATTCCATCTGTTGTGGCTCATAGGAGACCGAGATGCTGACGTAGGAGATTGATAAATGAATAATATGTGAATGAAATTACAGTGGAATTGTGCTATCTTGAACTAAGATTCCCTCCCCCTCCAACTAAACCACTTCCTATTTCAAACTGTACCCAGTTTCCCTTGGAGATTGTTGTTCAGAAATTTTACGACTACCGATCTCATACTCTAGTTATCTCGAACAATTTTGAAATTGCTTGCTCTGTTCTTCAAGATAGCATGTTATTCTACTTCTGTATCTTTAATCCACAAAAACAAGGGCCATATTTTAAATTTTATTAAATATAAACTACGGTAACAATAAAAAAAATGAGAATTTATACTTCTTAAAAGAAACTTGCTCTTTGTAACCACTGGCAATGTTGGCGGTTTTAAAAGTTAAAGGTACGTATATTTTTGTAGTGAAATCAATACCTTATGGTTCTGAGAAAAGTGTTGCTTCTAAATTACACAGTAGAACTTAGAGCTTTTAAAATTTTCTTCGCATTCGGGGTCCACTCATTTTCCCATACAAATCTCTTAAATGTGTGCGGTCCAAACTTCCCGGGAAAAGTATGTTTTGCTTTAAGTAGTAATCCGAGCCAAATATTAAACGCTACGGTGACTACGCGAATAAGGCTCTGAAGCTAAGAAAGTGGCCAAGTCTTAACAAACATTTTACTTTCAAATCAGAAAGAAGACTAAGTTATATATATTTATATTTGACGAGCTTGTCATTAATGAATATGCTGTGCGTATTGTTATATATAACGGTGTTGTAACAGAGCTTTATTTATATTTAATAGTATAATTGGGGGAATATTTTAGTTTCACGTATTAACAAGTTGGTTGTAGAAAACGATTGGGAAATTGTACATGAGATACGCAACTCAGAACTTCTCTTATCGTTTCAACTGACAGCGAAAACATCCACATCGTAATACCTTCGCCGGAGATTTAAGTTCTTTACTCCTTAACCTGTTCCAGGCTCCGAGATAGCAGAATGAGAAAACGAGCGCGAGAAACGCGTGGGGGCTGAGGAGAGCGGGAGCGCCCGCTTTTTCTCCTGCTGCCGCGCGTCCTATTTTGGCGGCCTCTTTCAAATTTTCACCGTCCCTACTCTCTGAAAGGCTGGAACAGGTTATTTACTCTTTTGAACGACGCCTTCAGTGTCAGTATGTAGTTGTTTTCTAAGGGAGTCACTTACACGAGGATCCAGTTCAAGGCCCATTAACGCCTCTCCAGGATTGAACATTGACCGATGATTTTATTTATCTAATGGATAATGTTTTTAAAGCTAACTTAAAGGTGAAGGCAAATAAAAGACAAGTCAAGAAAGGAGAAGAGCAAGAAGCGTTTGGAAAAATCTTCGTCGCGTTGCTACCTTTGCTGGTAGTTTTTTTTTTGTTGTTGTTGTTGTTTTTTTTTTAACTGGTTTGACAGTCGACGCGTATTCAACGCCTATCAAGGGTCCTGGCCAATCACAACAACGCAATGCATAAACCACTTAGAAGTCGAAACAAAAGCGTGCGACTTAGTCGAAGTGCGGGAAAAAACGCGTAATCCAAGCCGTGACTGGTTTTTGTTTTGTTCGTGATTGGCTGGTCGAGGCTGGAGAAAAAGCCTGTTTTGATTGGTCAGAGTTCTTTGCACGTTCTTTAATCGGCTTTATATAGTGTCAGTCAGCCTTGGTTCTTTTATAACCAACTACACATCTCGTACTCAGCAAACGTAAAATGAAATCAAAATCAACTACATTGGGGATTAAAAAAAAGAGTCGCTTAAACGAGCTAAATAAAAGTTAATTTGATAAGATTCAAATCCGAATAACGATTTAAATTATTATATAAGATGAGTGTGGTGTAGATGTAACATTAAAAAGTGTATTAACTATCGTGAATATGTGTGCTCCCATTGGTTGAAAATTGTGCGTCATTCTTGAATTGTTGTATTCATTGTAGTAGTTGTAGTATACTCCATCAAGATCCTACATAAATCGACAGTGTTGTAAAACACAAGGACACATTTTAAAAGTATATTAAATGTTATAAAAATAATTATCTCGTGCTTGTTTCGGAATTTCTTTCGTGGAGAGTCGAATGTGCTACCGACTTAACGGTAGAAGAGTATTCAGTCGACAGACCGTTGGAGTGGGGAGAGCTTGTAATGTCAGGAAGGGTATTTGGAGGGAGTTATAACCAGGCAAAGGGGGAGATAAGATCCCGAGCGGTTTTATGTCATCCTCAAGAGAGTTTCTGATGAGCGATATTTTACGTTTTGAGAAGCACTTCCGAGAAATGGAGACTAATATGGAAGTAAGCTGTGAAATTATCCTTAACTTTAATTTTTCTGGTTTCCATCAAGTCGTAAAGAAGGCGACGCGTTTTCCTGTATGTGACTGTGCTATAAGGCGATCACAGGGTGAATCAAACTACAAGGGACGAGTGCAATTTTAATCATTGTCCTTTATTATGTTTCCTGCCGTTTGGGAAAAATTAAAAAAAATCTTGAAGAAGCCACCAAATTCAACCATGCAGTTGTCTACTTTTTACAATCAACTTCTTAACAACTTAAACGTCTCGTCACAACGGTCAATTTGGTAAAGAAAAATGTTAGAAGAGTATTCCTTTTCGGCATGATTAGATTCTCAACAGTTTAACTTCCGTAAAAGGGTCTTACATGTTTCGTCATAATTCGAGACAGTTAGAAATCTGAGTCATCATATTGAAGTCCCACTGAAAACATATTTTCCGAAGTCGCTAATTAAACTCAACCTACAAGGCCTTATTGAGCCATTCTGTCAAACAAATTTTGAAATTTTAAGTTTACCCATTGGAGTGTCAGGCTAGCCTTCTTTTCCGTTAAAGTTCAGTATCTGCACGCTTCTTGACAAGATACTGTCCTCTCCACAGGTTGCTACTATTTTTCTGTCCTTAGTCAGGGCGATATCCCTAGCACCAGACACCGTTTTCATGGAGGACACTTGACTGCCGTCCGCGCGAAGCACGCGAATCTCGCGCGGGATCCCGTGGTAAGCCAGCAAAGTGTTGTTTGACGAGTCAAACGTCAATCTGATTGGATAAGCAATGTCGATGCCCATGTTGTCACGCTGGCCCAGGCAGTATTTGTCCTCGTTAAAAGAAGTCACAAGCGTGCCTTCAGCGTCAAATACTTTGATCATGGTCGCGTTTTTCTTGGCATCTGAATCAGAAACGAAGAAGTTTTCATCGTGGAAGATAGCTTTCTCTGGGCACTCAAGCTCGCCAACTCCCAGCTCCATTTCAAGAGTGTACTCGTCGCCATCTTTACCGTAGATTTGCACACAGGGACGCCCGCCATTACATGCAACAAGAATGCGGTCTGTCTTGTCCACAGAGATTTTGCTAAAACTGATGTCATCGTCATCATCAACTTCAACCAGGCTGCGGATGTACCTACCAGAGATGTCGAACAATTGAACGCTCTGCGCGCCATCCAAGGGGCCGTCTGATACCACGATGTTATTATCGGGGAGAAAAAACACCCCGTCAGGGCACTCCATTGTCCCCTCGCCACCTTCACCAAGCTGTAACAAATAACAGAATTGTTAAAAGCACACTATCGAATGTTTTCCTTGGTACAGACTAACCGGTACTCACTATATCTCGCAGTAAAAAAATTAACAAACAAACAAACACAAAACAAGTAACAACAACAAACAAACAAACACGCCGACGATTCCAGTTTTCTAATGCAACCATTGGACGAAATTCGCTTTCGCTTTCAGTTCTTAAACTTTTTTATCCGTATCATCCCACGGCTATGCTTTAATATTATTAAAAGTATCCGTTCTTTCAAAGACTGCATAAAGCATACAATAATTAGCTTTGAGCCAGTATCTGGTCTCAAGCCCGGAAAATGAAAGTTGCGGAATCAACAACAACAACAACAACAAAAACAGTATCCCGCGTTCCCCTTGGCAAGCAGTCGGAGAAGGACGCTGAGTTTGGAATTGCTCAGTCTGTTCTCGAATGCTGACGCCATTCAAGAGAATGACCTTAAATCGTCAACTGAATGATCGGCATTCACTTTCTTCGTAGAATAATAATAAATACCGCCAACTTCGTTTTAGGGAGAACGGGGTACGTTATGGATCTCCCGGGACCCAACTCTTTTTTCTCTTAATTACTCCTTCCTCTATGTGTATAAGAACAACATTTTCACCACTATGACAAGAAAACATGGAAGGTTCAATCCTCATTTTAGATGTCATCAGCAGGCTTATATACGCTATCATCCAGATGATAAAATCCTTACAGTCCTTCCTTGTGTGTTGTAGTCATCTTGCCTTGCAATATTTTGCAAAATGAAAACATTGGATTTTGTTCTGTGCTAGCGCTACTTTGAAGTTGAGATGTTTTTTAAAATGAAGGAGAAGGGTTGCTGAAGGTAGTCGATCGATATTGCTTCCCGCACGACTGGCGACGCCCTCGCGCTTGCGTGTTTCGCTTATCCCTGGCGCGATTAACTGTCCAAGAGGAAAACATGGCTAAATTGCGTCTGCTTACCTGGCATAGAAATGATCCATCGGGGTTGAAGAGCCACACACACTCGTTGCCATAGTCTGTGACAGCCAGGTGACCATCCTTACCCGAGGCTACAGCTCCGGGATTAAACAAGCTCTTAAACTGCAACGGTGCGTTCAACGCGCGGATGACTTCTGCCGCATCACGATAACTCAAGGTGGGGGCGGTGTTCTTAATGGACGCAGTGGGGGTGACACCGGCGGTGTTTAGATCACTAAGGAGGGTGGGGGCCTTGCGGTTGCCTTGAATTGTGGCCAGCCCCTCTTCTTTGATGTTCTGTATGATCTTGCGACTCGGGGTGAGATCCAGGAGAAATATGGCCGCCGGTTTCTTGTCCTCGTCTGCTCCTCCATTCATCAAGCTGCGTCTCTCTCTAGCGATCGCTTCGTCGATCTTTTTGTACAATTCCTTTTCTTTCTCCTCTATTAGTTTTCTTAACTTCTCTGTCATCTCCGCCGCTTGTTTTCTCATGCGCTGCTCCTGTTCCTCGAGAGGTGGAGGCGATTCTTCGTCTGTGTTTTTTGATTTCCTTCGCTCTGTCTTTTCCGGTTTTGTCTTGGGCTCTCTGGGTTTCCGTTCGGTTGCTTTCGTCTTCATGTGACCGCGGTTTGCTTCCATGAAACGCAAAACGCGATAATCGGTCGGAAGCATTGCTATTCCACCCATAGGAAGGGGTAGTTCCTGGTTGTCAATAGGACAGAAAATCTTGAGAGCAGTTTTAGGCGCAATGTCTGACAGACAATCCTGGCATATCGTGTGTAAGCAGGGAAGTTGTTTGGGTTCTTCCACGTACTCCTCATTACAAACGGGGCACGAAGTGCTGTCCGATGGCGGGAGGCTATCTCTTTTCGCCTTCTGAAAAAAGGCCATTACAAACTAAGCGATTTCAATCCGCTTTGTACCCAACGGGTTCTTGTTGAGAAGGCTTTGACGAATTTATGAGACTCCAATAACACAAAGTTCAACAGTCTTGTCAACTCGTATAAGTTGTATTCATTTTAGGGATCATTGAAACAATTAGTTTTTTCCGATAGTGTTGTCCAATCACAGCGTATCGCACTGCATGTCTTTGTTCAAAACTCAGATTATCATCTACATGTTCAAAGTTCCAAAATTGTGACCAAAGAAACAAATTCTAACTTGTTCACGACTGTCGTAAAATCCGGTTCTTATTTTGAAGTTATGATTGCATTTGTGTGACGAAAAGGCCCAGGAAAGAAAACAGAAAGACCTTTTGAAAGCATTTATTTTCTCCGTGATTTGCAACTGGCTGTGACTTCAATCAATCAGTCACGGAAATGAGCATAACACGGTTAAATGGTCCCCTATACATTCTATTCTGCAATCAAGCGTTCTTTTTAATGGCCGTTATCAATTCACATGGACCCATTTTCTAGAAATAGAACAAAAAATTATTTAATTTTAAGCCCTCTTCGATCTTAAACCACAACAGACACGATTTGCCGGACGGCGTTACTGGATTGCTTAATGGAGTGTTGAAGATAGAGCTGTTTGGTTTTGTTTACAGAACAAATTGAATGCAAATTATCTCTCTAAATTGTTTTATTTTTCGTGGCCTTTCCAGATTTATTTTACTAACATGGCTTGCCAAATGTTTTTCCTGCTAACACTGTCTTATCCCTGACTTTCTTAACAGGACAACTTGCATCTGCTCTTTATCACAAGAACAGTGAAGCGAACCATTGAAAAAGGAAGCGGTGTTGGTGGTGGCAGAGGGGGGGGTGGGGGAGGGGTTAAGGGGGAGGTACAGTGCTCCTCTGACGCGGAGTAAATCTGGTGTGGGGGTGTGCTGGTGTTTACTCCAGCGGCTAGCATGATAAATCCAAATAAACTCCGGAAGATTTTCCCTACCGTATCCCCGTCAGAACTAACCATATATTCCATGTTCCCGTTTTTCAGGTGAAAAGGGCGTAATGTATACATTACTTCAAACCAGCTGGGACTGACCCTGTAGTATTTTGTACCAAAATATAGTCAAAATCTGCGTGTTGATACTAGCGAAAGGCATCTATGGAATTCTTCCCAAGAGGCCTGGTTACCAACAACAGCACAATGAAAGAAGACTCGATCGGCGAGACATCTTCAGCTGGGCTTATTTCGGAGAAAAACAGAAACGATCAAAGAAGTATTGTGTACAACATGGTGCATTTCGTTGCTCTGGGACTCCCTTTAGTAGTGGCGTGGCTTGCCCAGCCAGGATCGAGTGAGTTGCCCTAAAACAATCTTTTAAATTTGATAACTGTCGTTAGCTTAGCTTATGGAAGTGTTCCACCAAGGTTGGTCGAAAGACCACCAGCTTGGCTAATATCAAGAGAAGAAGCTATTATTGATAAGCTTTCTGGTGGACAGAGCACTTAAAAACTTGAAAGTTGTACGTATATATACGTGTAACTTCGTGAAATGTGTTACTTTAAAAGACCATCGTATTGCCTTAAAAATTTTCAGAGAAAATTTACACAACAGTCACAAAGCTACAGCCCCGGACAATTATCTTGAGACACTTTGCCGTCTTCTTCCCCTTTCCCCCTTTGCAGTGTTGAAAAGACTACAAAATTTAGTATTTCCCGTATTTTCTTGATTAAACGCCGGGCCTCGAATAAACGCCGGGTTCAAATAAACGCCGGGTCTACAGGGCGTTTATTCGGGGTCCCGGCGTTTATTTGAGGTCCCGTCGTTTATTCGAAACTGAGCCTTTATGATTCTCGTTAAAGGTCAGTTATAGCAATTGCAGCACATTATATTTCAATTTATTTCGCTTATTCCAGCTAAAGGGAGTTGGAGTAATGTACTCTACACTCTACTTTTGTTTTGAATGTATATGATTTAATTAATTTCATCTACTGGAGATGAAATCGGTGACACGGTGACATTTTGTTCCTGTTTTTCTTATGTTTTTCCTATATTTTGCTGCAAATTAAGTTTACTCACTGTAGTAAACCCGACCTGGGCAATCGATAAAAATCGATATTGGAAAACCATTCCATAAATCGATAACTATCGATATCAATCACGTAAACGTTATCGATTGTATCGATCAGTCTATAAAAATCGATATTCACAACTCTTCTGGTAAGTACTGTTATCGATGTTATTGATTTTATTGGTGGATGTTGATCGTACATATCTTTAATTTCTGGCATTGATTTTGTTTTTAAAAAACGTTTTAAATGCAGTAAAATGATTGCGGTGTCTTTGTTCACAAGTAAAACTGTATTTGTATTTCAGTAAATGTGGTTTATTAAGCTGGCAGGATAATTGTGCTGCATCGACCCGAGCATCTGTGAAAGCGACATCTCGGCTATCTACCTATCTAAGCAACCGCCATGAGAAACGTTTTGAGTAGAAGCGCCGGCAATCTTTTGTTTAACCCGGCAAGTATTAGAACTTGCAGTAATTTAGTAGCAACTAAAGGGAAGACATGGACAAGGTTGCTCATGCTGAAAACCACAGTTTGTTTCAATTAAAATCAGTTCGTGGGTCCTTCTTTTTTGTCTTCTGGCACAAGCAACTGGACACCAAAACAGGAGTTTTTCATGCTTTGGTGAGGAGCAAAAACAAGACAACAAAGGGAACTTCCGGTTGACATCCGTGGCTCATGAACATCTGTGGTTAAGTTCCATATTTTCCACTGTCCCCGTTAAGGGTTCAAATGCTCCTGTTGTTTTGTTTGATGTAGAGACATTACACATGTGTCTATCAAAGCGAATGTCATTTTTCCATCCCAACCTTAGTCTGGCATCAGTAGTTAGTGTTGTTTTATGAGCCCAGAAAAGATTTAGAAGCATTATCGTATAGTAACAAAATTGACAAAACTGGTTATAGAAGTTGTTGTTATTATTAAAGCTCACATATTTCGACATAACAAATGTTACCGTTAAAATCGACAATTTTCGATGACATCGATAAAAGTAATTGAAAAATCCATAAACATCGATTTCTCACAGCAAATCCGTTTATCGATTGTTATCAATTTCCGATACAATCAACTAAATTCATCTATTGTTATCGAATGTTATCGATTGCCCACGCTGGGTAGTAAAGACCACAGACAAAAATTAACGCTGTCAAAAATGATGAAAACACCCCTATTTAATAAACGCTGGGCCCTGAATAAACGCCGGGTTCAAATAAATGCTGGGTCTACAAGGTCTCTTAGTAAATAAACGCCCCTGGCGTTTAATTGAGAGAATACAGTACTTCCATGAAATGGCGGATTTTTTTTCAACATTGACTGGGGAGAGGGGTAGCCACCTTCAAAGCGTCAAGTGTCCCAAGAATTTTATGTGGCTTTAGTAGGTTGTAGATATCTTTGGCTTTGAAAATGATGTACTCTCAAAAGTTGGAATGCCTCTAATTTTTAAGGTCCTATTTCTGGGCTAATCAGTGTTTTTTGTTGTTTTTTTTTTTATTTAAACTAAATGTTGACATATTTACTTTATGATCTCAGTTCTTTCTGAAGAAAATTCTTGAGATTTCTTGGAACAATGCAATTTGATTGCCTTGCTGGTTCCAGGGTCTCAGGTTTTGGAGAAGATAGGCTACCGTTGTCAAAAAGGGAGAAATTTAGCAAATGGCTTTCTTGATTTGCTGCATTTGATTTCTTCTTGGAGCAAATATTAAGACAAACCCACTGTAGAAGTCTATTTGATTGCCTCTGTCCCTTTTAGTTTTTGCTTAAACTTTCCACTTGCTCTTTGCAAAAATATATTTGTTAACTGATAAGCTAAGTATATATTGTCATTCTCTTATGGTTGTTCTTATTTAGGTCTTTTTTCATGGCATCCTACTCTTATGACCCTGAGTGTAAGTATAATACAGTTATATACCCATATTATCTTGAACTCTCAAGGAAAGCATAAAATTGTTTGACATAGAAGGGGTTCAAGATGTAAAAATGCAACGAGAGGGGTGTCAATTTTGGCATTCTTTTTACTATCCTTAACTATGGTACAGATTGCTTGCCTATTTGTGTTTGCAAATTCTTTTCCGTAGGTCCCTATGCATGTGCAAAATTGCCTATCCAAACTTCTGTGTTTCTCTTTTAACCCTTTAAGCCCCAATAGTGCCAAGCATACAGGTCACAAGAATAAGGAAATGGTCATCAAACATGAAATGTCTTGATGTTTGTGCAAATTCTCTTAACTAGTACAATAAGAAATGTATAAGGAACACTACAGAGAATATGCATATTAACATTGGGACTTAAAGGGTTAACATTAAGTAAACATGTTGACCACCAGAAGGTGCCATCACAGAGGAACATCAGTAGGTCAGGATCAACCATTTCTCTGATTTTAAAAACTCCATTTTTTTGATACAATTTTCTGCAGAAGGTTGTGTGACATTGGCATTTGGTTAGTTACTGCAGTTTGAGATGTGGATTGATAGTTTACTAGGTGTTGGGAACTCACAATAATTGCAAGTTAAATTAATTATTGTAATTTAAATTTCAGTTTTAGTCTCAGATCATAATACCATACCCTATCCTTACCAGCATGAGGAAGGGGTGCATTTATCGAGCAGGGGCTTATACCATAATCATACACCTGGCATTTAAATTTTGCAGTATAGTAATTTAACAGAATACTTTTTTGGTGTCCTGAAGGAAAGTTTATCGCCGTTTGGTGATCTTCAAGAAACACTTACATAATTATATCTCTTGACCAGTCCTCATCAGTTTTATATCTCTTCACCCCAAAATAAATGGTTTGCATAGATTTTCTAGAAATGCTGTAAAATCCTGGTTATAACCCTTGGGGTTGTACAACTTTGGGTTTTTAGTTGGGAAGCACAAGACACTGTGCTAGTGAAAATTTTATTTTGAAAAATTGCCTTTTATGAGTTGTGGTATGTGTATATGTAGCAGAGGTTATAACCTGAATGATGTTTTGTTTCTAGACTGGTGGTTGTGGGCTTTCAGGTATGTAACCTGTGGGATGAAGGAAATCAATACAAATTAATAAGCAAGGAATGTTAGGAGCAGTTTTAATGGTTATTTAAAGGGTTTTACAAGAATGTGTGCATTGTGATGTAGCTGTTTTGGATATTTTGTAACAGCTGTTCATAACTGTTGACATTAATTTTCCTTTCAATTTCAGTTCTGTTTCCTGATGGTTGAGGCAATCCTGATGTTTTCACCACAAAGCTCTCTTATCCTATCAAGCCCTCGCGCTACCAAGGTCAAATTCCACTGGATCCTTCAAACCTCAGCTGTGGTCTGTGCACTGGGAGGTTTTGCCGCAATCTACTATAACAAGAATATGTACAACAAACCGCATTTTAAAAGCTGGCACGGCCTCTTAGGTTTCAGCACGGTGATTCTTATTTGTCTACAGTCTCTACAGGGAGTTGGTGTTTTGTACTCAAAGCTGCCACTTGCCAATAAAATGAAACCAAGCCAGCTGAAACAGCTGCATGCCGTGTGTGGGTCTTTGGTTTTTCTTATGGCATGCATCACTCTTGGCCTTGGATTTTATTCAAACTGGTTTACAAGCAATGTTAGTTGGTATGTGCATTATGGGAGTGTCATGTCTTGTGTTGGTCTTGCTTCTGTCGTTGTTGCACAGGTGTACACAGAGTATGGGCTCAAGAGGCCTATCGGATCATGAATTGTTTGGATTGGTTTACCCTGCAAACACCCTGCCTCTAAACTGACTTTTATGTCTATTATTGTTTGAAAAAAATATCAAAACTTTCTATTTTCAACAAAAATTGAAAAATGGAGAGTGCTACTAGTAGGTACACCAGTCAACAGCTTTTGTTGTAATAGGCATAATGTAAGCATTTTTTCCACACACTTGAAAGCTGTACACAAAACTTTGGATTTACCAACTGAATTGATAAGGTAAATTGGCAACCATAGAGAAATTGAAAGCTGACGTTTTGAGCGTTAGCCGTTCCTCAGAGGGAATCAAGAATTGTGGGTCGCACTTGGTTTATATGGAGAATTAATGGAGGGCTACGCTTTTGGTAGGGACATGGCAACGTGAAAAACAAGAACAAATTAGTTCAACGGTCTTACCAATAGCATAGCTTCACCGTTCTCCATATAAACCAAGTGTAATCCACAGTTCCTTGATTCGCTCTGACGAAGGACTAACGTTCGAAACATCAGCTTTCAATTTCTTCACAGTGGCCAATTTACCTTATCAACTCAGTTGATAAATCCAAAGTTTTTTTGTTTCACTTCCCCACCGACTCAGCACCACAGTTTCTTTAGAAACTAACACCCTTGTTTGTTACTCGAAAATTGTGACCACATTACCGTATTTTCTCGATTAAATGCCGGGGGCGGTTATTTAAAACTCGGCCTCGTAGACCCGGCGTTTATTCGAACCCGGCGTTTATTCGGGGCCCGGCGTTTATTTATTAAATGCATTTTTCAGTATCGGAAGTTTATTTAACCAAGGCAAATTTCAACAAAAACGTTTAAAAAATTTGAAACGATGTCTTCAACTTTGTTTCGTATAAGTGAATCTGGTAAAAAACACGACAGAAGCAGTGATTGAACTCTTCTCAACGTTACGTTTCTCCATGCATGAAACACGGAGGAAGTGTATCGGTAACTGCTCGACAGCAAACTGCTGTGCAAGCAATTTACAACAAGGTGGTGGCAAGGTTCCTTCTCCATCAGTTCTGAAAAAGGCAAAATTATGGAACGATTCAATTGCAAGAAACTGCTGGAGAAACACTGGAGACACCCTCGAGATGACCCTTGCTTGATGTACAGGCCCACAGAAAAGTTGCCATGATTTGAAAGGGATTGACACGATACCTGATGCGTCGTTTGTTTCATCTGTTTTTGTAAAAAGTACTTTTGTAAAAGGTAGTTTGGTTTGAATATTAGTTTATAAATTCAAATATAATGGTAGAAAGAGAACTAGTATGCAGTCACGACACATAATCCTGATTTAACATACCCATCTCGAATAAACGCCGGGACCTCAAATAAACGCTGGGACCCCGAATAAACGGCGGGGGCGTTTATTTTAAACTCGGCCCTGTAGACCCGGCGTTTATTTGAAACCGGCGTTTATTCGGGGTCCGGCGTTTAATTGAGAAAATACGGTACATAACAAAAGGCACCACAGCAAAGGGAACCTGCCTTTTATTTGAATGGTCATATTCATGAGGGATTTGTCCACAGACTCAAAAGTTGGTGCTACCTAGTACAGTATCATAGACTGCAGCACATGAAAGCTAATGCTTGATAGCTTTCATTTTATTTCGAGAGGTTACTCTGAAAGATTTTGTCGACAGTCCCAAAAGATATATTACATAACCAATACCAAAGGAAAGCACTGCTCAGTAGCTTAAACATTTGAATACATCACACTCTAAGAATTCATCCACAGACTCAAATTTTAGACCCACCGTGTACAATGTATGTACAAACGGTACAATAAAAAAGTACTGCTTAATAGCTTTCATTTGAATTGGTCACACTATAGAATTTCATCCACGGCCTTGAAACGTGGAACCGCCCGAACCGCTCTACGTGAGTGAGTGTTTAACTCCCGGAAGCAAAGTATCAAATGTCACTCATTTGTTATTAATATATTGAGCAAAAACAATGAAGGTTTTTGTAAAGAACATAAGTAACCTAAGTTATTGTAATGTTTAGTTTGTTTATGTAACGTTATTTCAAGGAAATATAATGTGATGTATTCAGAAAATTCTGTGCTACATTTCTGAAAGTGCAAGATTCATCTAAAGGGGTTGCGCTAAAGGGCCTTAAGTCGTTCACCAAACAGGTTTAACATTTCTATTCAACACCATTCTTTTAAACGCATTTGGCCTCCCTATTCCAGTGCCATCATCTCTTGAAGTTTCACGCAATCAAAATATATACAGTGCTCTCGCGTGGGGGTAGTCTGTGTGGTGGCGTGTAAAAGCTTTTAATTAACCCCTGTTCTATCTTGAATCACATCCCAAAATCACGGATATTGCCCCATTTAATAGGTCTTGGTCTCACACATTCGACATTATCCAACATTGTTAAATACAACTTTGTTTTTACGAAATTATGTTGGTGGCGACCAAACTTTGTTCAGTACCTGACTAGCGTCATTTAACTTTTAATTCGCTGAGTCTGAACTTAAAAGAGAGGCCACCCATCCCCTGCGAGCTGAGAGAATGGGCAGGAAAATGGCGAACGAGTAGATCTAGGAACGAGAATGAACAGTGAATTAGCCGCGACTGACTTTTCCCAGAACTTTGGATGAGTTCAAGGTAAATTGGCCACCGTAGAGAAATTGAAAGGTGATGTTTCGAGTGTTACCCCTTTGTCATTCGGTCTGACGGAGGGCTAACGCACGAAATGTCAACTTTCAACATCTCTACGGTGGCCAATTTACCGTATCAACTGATAAATCCAAATTTTTGTGTTTGACTTCCCCACTGGCACAGCTCTACACTGAGTTTCTCTAGGAACTAACGCCCTTGTTTGTTTCACATTATTTTCTCGCAAGTTTAATATGCGTTGATCTCTATTGAAAAGATTCAAAAGAGAAACCGAAGAAGTAGCTTGGAGATAAAGTGTAAGACTACATGGATGGAAATGGATTGCAGTTTGTTACAGTTTGTGGCAAGATCATAGTTTAGAAAAGGCAAAGTTCCAATACTGATAGATCTAGAACATCGCGTTTCATCACTCGTGATATTTTGTTCTTATTTCAATGTAATAAAGGAAGCTTGTAGCAAGTTCAGGGTGAAGAATCCAATCCTGGCTTATGAAGAAAATTTTTCGGTTCTTAGCTTTTATCTCCTACAAAACTTTAACGAATTTACTTACCAAATGAAGGGATTGTGATCAGGGTAAATTTTGTAAAAATGCCGTTACTAAAAGTCTGGTGTGCTGCAAAGCCCTAAAAAGCTTGCGCGGCGATTTTCTTGCAATTTTGTAGCACAACCAACGTTTCATTGCAAATCACTGGCAGAATTTTTCACGAATTACCAACTTGCGTGAAAAAAATTTGAACCACAAAACGTTTACTTTCCGCAACAGAAAATTGCGCTACTCCCGAAGCTGGTAATACGTAAAAAATCGGTGCACGACTTGCAAAACGACATTTAATGTGCAAAATGATTGCTAGAGAACAACCCCCGTATTACTTGGGACGGTAGAAACCGTTCAAAATTCCCTCCCACCCACTCCCAGGGGGGAGAGGGAGGGGGAGGGGTGAGGGTGGGACTCACACCCACTCTCCCGGGTTAACTCATTCAAGACGTATACTCGTATTTATTATGCACTAAAGATCACTTAAATTCCCTGCTTTTGGAAAAAGGTGGTGATCTGAGATCTTCTAAACAACTCCAGTAGCCCGCAGAAGCGCTAAAACCACAGAAAACAGGGAGCACGAAAGGGTTTTCAAATGGAACGAAAGCTGGCGGTCATTTTTGATCGCATTTCAGGTCCATACGAACTCTAATATTACGGTTGGGTAACCTTAATGTGGTCAAGAAGTTGTGGTTGCCCTCAAAATTGTGACTACCTCCCTCCTCCTCCCTGGGAACAACAAAAGCAATGGCAAGGGTGGGATAAGAATTTGTCGTGTATTTATTTACAAACCAAATTCTGTACGTTGTAGTAAGAGATTAGACATAAACACACCCAAAATAAACATCTAAATTTAATAACTTACTGTAATAAAAAGAAAAAGTTGGCGAGAGAAGTTTTTCGTTTGGTTGCTTCACTCATTCTCATTTCTTTTCGTTTTATTTTACACAAGGACGTCTGTTCACTTGCGAACTAAAGCAGAATTATTGCACAAAAATATTACTTCTCCAGATTGTTCGCTACACAAAATAAAAACTTGACACAAGAGTCTTAGAAATTGTTCCTTTCACCCATGCGTGGTAATATGCAGAGCGTTTATAGAGATATGATCAAACATTTTAGGGAAAATGATTCGAAAATTCACGTGCACTTTAGTTGAACGCAACCAATAGCACTATTCCCAGCACTTTTCTGCTGAAAATTTCTAAGCCTTTTTCACGCTGTCAGGTAGTGAGGAAATCGTACGGAGGGATGAGCAACAACATACACCTTATTCCAAAATGGCGGAAAATACTTTCTCTTTTGTCTAATTGTTAATTAGCCCTTGTTGCCTCAATCCCATCTGCAGAATTCAAAGGAATATTTGGCTTAAAACGAGGCAACAAGGGCCAGTTAACATGGAGACCATTTTGGAATAAGA
Organism: Siderastrea siderea; assembly: GCA_964030785.1. Taxonomy (NCBI): domain Eukaryota; kingdom Metazoa; phylum Cnidaria; class Anthozoa; order Scleractinia; family Rhizangiidae; genus Siderastrea; species Siderastrea siderea. Next base: position 3,102,475 of record OZ034977.1, read on the forward strand.
TGTATGAAGCAAACGCAAAGAAAGCATTTTTGGATAATTCTTTTGTCACGCTTTCCTGATTATAGTCAAGCCTCCCTGTGAGAGTCAGGTCATGTCACACCTTACCGTGTACTGTTTGTGCTGTGGACTGCGCTTTGAAAATGAATGTGTCAGTGATAAAATTACCCTCTCTAAAGGGGATTGTTAGGGCTTTAACAAAAATAAAAAATAAGACTTATAATGCGATGTGGTTCTCTTTTATCACCGCCTTTAGGGAGGCCATTTCAAAGCGCAGGGTATCACACAAATAGAAGAGAACGTACGAAGAATCGGAACTGGTACGCACATTGTGGCGCGGCTCTTAAATTGTGTCAATCCCAATACCAAATTCTTCGCTCGCTCCACCATCCATCAATGCACCTGAGTACCTTCAACAGGCTAAATTTCTCTCCACTCCATTTTAGCTGTTGCTTCATCCGTGTAATCTTGTGCATTGGCCATGTGAATTTGTTCTAAACAGCTTGGTGGACCACATAACAGCTGCATATTTTCACGCGAGCTATGTTGGCATACAAATGTGGCCTTCGAACACCAGAAGCTCTGGAGTGAGTGTGAATATAGAGATGAGACTAGCTCGCAAGCACTAATTGGGGCTCACATGTAAGATACACTTATGATTACCAACATGCACGCTCCCACTTGCAGGTTTCAGTTGTACTACCGTAAAGCTGTTTCACTCTCTGTTGATTCGCCCCAAACCTGACGTTGCCCTGCCCTTGAAATGTTTGGGCACAAATTTATAGTTACCATAAATAATGTTATGACTAATTACTTTAGAGGTGAAACAAAGTCTAGTGCAGGGAAGAACAACACCAGGTTGCGGGTGAATCAACAGGAAGCAAAAAGACTTAGCGCAGAATGACTGCAATTTTCTAACTGCATCATCTGATGTTAAAAGAGGGAGATGTTATTCTGATCAAAAACAAGCCTTGTTTCATCTAGTGTTGCATGCTGTCCATGAAGTGCGGTGGGAATCCTTCTCGATGCTGTGATGTGAAGTAGGTGCATTACTTCCAGACAGGTTTGCTGCTGCGGCTGGTTGCTGAGCTGGCTGCAGTTGAAGCTCTGCTGGTTGAAGACACACCTGATCGACTGGACATACGGGAACTCTGTCGACCTGTAAGAAAAATAGGTCCACAAAGCGTACTTGTGTGAACTGTGACAAGTTGTTGTGTTGACAGAAGTGGATAAGCCATTTTCGAGTTGTTTTAGCCTTTTTTTAAAGCAAGGCCTTGTGCGCAGCCTTTCATATGAAAATGAATTTCACTTGCATATAAGTAAAAGCTCATCTGTGCACCAAGCCTCAACTTACATGTAAAAGAGAAACTTGAGGCAATTTGGAAGTGGACCATTGGTTTGCAAGTGTGGTACGTCTAAGTGGTTCTTCTTTGTTCACGTTACCGGTGAGTTTTTATCATTAAATGAATGACTGTTTGAGGTGGCTCGAAAGGGTTTTTAATTGTTACAACCCTTTTGAAACGATGCAAGATTACAAAAAATTATTTCTGGCCATGTAGGCAAACTATGAATATCTCCTGTCGGGCAATACTTTAGGGATGATTGTGACGTCATAGCCGTTACCATAGCAATGTTAAAGATCCATAAAGAGAACCTCCAAATTTCAGTTTTTGCCGATTATCTGAGAAACTAGTTTGGTGACCTACCCTTTTTATTACATTTTTGGAAAGCTCCCTAAATTCTTTAACTTCTCTGGCGGTATGGCAAAAAGTTATTCAGTAGAACTTAAGTTATCTCGAAAAAGTCGTTTTTTGAATTACAAAAAATTCCACTGAATAACTTTCCTCCAAACGTTTTTATTTGAATTGGCACATGCAAAAAATCAGGATGGGTAAATTTCGAGATAAAAACAAATGTTTTGTGCACGTTTTATTTCCGGTTCTAGCGATTTTACGCCGTTTTCTCATTCCGGTACTTTGCACGCGCGACTTTTACTAGAAATTTCGATTCACACAGCTGACGCGTGCATTCTCGCCATGTCGTGTGTAGGATACCCGCGCGCGCGTGACTAAAAACTCTTTCGAGCCTCCTTAACACCTTCAAAGAACTTTTCTAATGTCAAGCATTTGTTGACCGAAAAATGCAGACGGACATTCCCTTGGGGACTAAATTTGGCCTTATCTGGAAACACTACGGTATAACCTTAGTGCAGACGGACACTACCTTTAGCTTGGGGACTGAATCAGGAACAATGAGGAGTAACCTAGCCCAAATGAGGCCTAATCTAGGTTAAATAGCCCACATCTATGCCTGATGCTACGGTTGCAAATGTCTCACTCTGGATCCTCTCTGTTATACCAATGTGGAAATGTCTCCTCTACAAAGAGACTTTAATTTCAAAGAAATCAAGTTATTGAGTAACCATTTTTCTTTGTTTGAGAAGGTGTTTATATTTCATTTGGCCATTCCAAAAGTACCATGCTTACTTGACTTATCCTGGTTTAGCAGTTCATCATCAAGTTTGTCCTGAAGTTTCATCAGATCTGAATGTAGGTCAAAGAGAAAATCTAACACATTCAAAGTGATCAAATAATTGTTTGCAGAAGGAATTTACTGAAGTCACTGTCTCTGATGAAAGTGATTTGTTACAATTTACCATGGCACCCACCATGGCGCTATTTTCCCTCGGGTTTCATTTAAAACCATTTTTCGGGCTGGGAAGTTTGTACTTTGTGACCCACTGACTGCCATGGAAGAATTTGACATGCAAACATTTTACTGGACAATTTACACTCAAAAGTTTGCAAAAAATAAGAGGGTAGCTTGTTAGTTTCGTTATGCAGTGACACTCATCAAACTAAAACTAATTTAGTCAATGAATCAGAATGAATCACAGTGAATCAGTCAGAACTCAAAGCTAAAGATGAGGTTGCACAATGTAACAACAGTAACAACAACAACAACAACAACAACAACAACAACATATACCTGCAGCGTTTTTTGACCGTTTTTTTCTGTGGAGTTTTTGGTCGAGCTCGACGTTACCTCGACTGGTTTGTTTAGCATATGTGTGTGGTTTTTATTTCCTGTTTTGTTGTGTTGAGGTGAATTCTGTTGTGTTGTGTCTGTTGTGTTGCGTTGCGTTGTGTTGTAATCCATTATGTTGTGTTGTGTTGCGTTGTGTTGCGATCCGTTGTGTTGCAATCCGTTGTGTTGTGTCTGTTTTGTTGCGTTGCGTTATGTTGCGATCCGTTGTGTCGCTGTTGTGTTGTATCTGTTGAGTTGCGTTGCGTAGTGTTGCGTTGTGATCCGTGGCACAATACATGCTGCGTTGCCTTGTGCTGTGTTGTGTTGTTGACAAGTTCAGCATTTCTAGTATTCCGTCTATGTTAAAGTTGTACATTAGTAGACATACTCAACCAACCTCACTCACTGGCAGACTACACTAGAGAACTAGACAAACTCAACCACCCTTACCAAATAGATAAACTCCACATCTTACACTTACTTTAGGACAGTAAGAACCCCACTACGCGACCAACTCGACAAACTCCACAACCCTCACTCACTGGCAGACAAAATCTCCTCATCTCAACACAACTCGACAAACAAAACTACCCTTACTAAACGGACAAACTTAACAATCCTCACTTATTTTAAGACAGTACGAACCCACAACGCGACCAACTCGACAAAGTCGACTAATTGTCACGCGCTAAGCAGACTAAAACTTCACACCTCGACGCAACTCGACGCAACTCCTCACCAAATAGGCAAACTCAATAATGCTCACTTTCTCTAAGACAGTAAGAACCACACAACTCGACATACTCAACAAACCGCACTCACTGGCAGACAAAATCTCCACGCCTCGACACAACTCGAGAAACGCAACGACCCTTACCAACTAGACAAACTCAACAAACCTCACTCACTGGCAGACGAAATGTTCCAGACCTCGACACAACTCGACAAACACAACAAGCCTTACCAAAAAATCGATTAACAATCCTTACATACTATAAGACAGTACGAACCCCGCCACGCGAACCAACTAGACAAACTCGACCGACCGGCAAAGCATCTTGGCAACTCGACAAAGTCAACAGACGGATTTCACCGAACACTGTAAAGTCGGCAAACGACCAACTCAACAAACACTGACTCTACTAGCAATTGTTTCAGACGATCTTAACTCTTTCACCATTTTATTTTCATCTATGAGCCAACTCATCAGTATATTCTTCCAAAAGATTAAACTTTCAACCCTTTAAACCCCGTTGGCTTTACTCAGGCTTTACTTACTTACTTAAGGTAGACCAATTTTTTGCAATTGAATATACAGTATTTGTTAAGTTTTTGGGTAAAGGGGTGCCTTGTTAAAGCTTGTACCATATTTAGAGAGGCTCTGTCACCGTGATTTTCAAGTCCGATTTTCGGTAGAAGGATATTCTGAAAAATATTTCATATATCTTTTCTCGTACACGAAATGCTCTTAGAACATTAACGGAATTAAAGGAATATATCTCTTTTAGCTTTTTATAGCAATCCTAAAAATTGTTTACGGTGCCCCTTTAAGGTTAGCAATTCTTTTTAGCAAATGAAATGGTCATCAAAACGCGCTTGTTAGTGAAAGAGATGAAATTTTGGCTAACTTAACCAGGGCAACTGAAGGCACATAAAAAGTCGTGATCACGAAAATTCCACGGAGAAAACGGTGTTTGCCTGTGAAGAATACGCAGCGGAAGTTTTGCTTATTAAGTCGTCGAGTTGGTCGAACTGTTGTACGTCCGTCTAGTTGCTACGTCAAGTCGTGCAACGAAGGAACGGGAAAACTAAGAAATTTTAAGCCAACAAAGTAGAGTAACAAGTAAGAGACATCACAACACATAACATCACAACACAACACAATACGAAGCAGACAACAAAATGCAACACAACACAACGCAACACAACCAGTCGAGGTAACGTCGAGCTCGACCAAAAACTCCACGAAAAAAATTGGTCAAAAAACGCTTCACATTTGCAACAACAAAACTTGAATTGCACTTAACCATTAAAGTGGTACTACGATAAAAAAATCGCTTTTATTTTTTCTTCGGATTTTGAAACTTTGTTTACTAAACACTCCCCAAGCGAAATTTTAAGCCTTAATTTGAAGAAGAAGACTTTATTTAAACTGCAATTTTCCGTACACCAGATAGGATATAAGACGTCATTCACTCAAGGGCTTTAGAATGCATCGCATGTGAAAGTGCCTTATTTAGTATAAAAGCACGGGAGTTTTGAGTTTTCAGTGTTTTGCATAATTTGTAAGCTGTGTTCACACACTGCATTTTAATGGCGAACCATTAAAACGGAAAATTGCAGTTTAAATAAACGGTCCTCTTCTCAAAATTCAGGCTTAAAATTTTGCTTGGGGACTGTTTAGTAAACATAGTTTTAATAAATGTAAAGAAGATCCTTGCAGTTATTAACGCAACTTATGCAGTAGCGAAAAGAAAGCCTGAAAAAAACAGGCTTGCCGGGATTAGGCATGCCTGATTTTTTCAGGCTTTCTTTTCGCTACTGCATAAGTTGCGTTAATAACTGCGAGGATCTTCTTTACATTTATTTCTTCATTCCGCAGTTCAAATATATGAATTTCATATATTCATAATTTCAAACATAGTTTTGAAATCCGAAGAAAAAATAAAAGTGATTTTTTGATCGTAGTACCACTTTAAGACCATAGCATATTTCTTTGAGTGCAAAAACCTTTCCTTATCTCATACAGTACCATAAATTTATGATGACAAAGGATACCCTCTGGGTAGAACCACTTCTGGTCAGCAGAAGCGGGCGGCGACTTGGGTAGTCTAGCACTGCTTGCCTTCCCAGATGATTTTCTTGAGGGGGGAGGGGTGGGCAAGCAGGACTGTGGCACTGTGCCTGTTATCAGACCATCAGGAAACTTTTTGTGTAGCACTTTGAGACCTGTAAAAGAAGTTTAAAATTTTGCTCAGTTTTAATACAGTCAGAAAAAATAATTAGCAAAACTCTGTCAATTCCCAAGTATCAGATAAACAAATATTATTTTTGCTTAAAAGATATTATGAATCTCTGTGCCTCCTGACAATGAGAATATCTATAATAGCCCACTTTCGATATATTAAAATTCAGTCTTAAACAATAGGCATCATTTCAAGGCTTACGGGAATAAACCCATATAAATCCTTATATTAGTCCCCTGAGCAAGTTGAATTTTAATATAAAGGAAATTGGGCTATTGTGATTAAAATTTCCTTTCTATGTCTTTAGACTCAACCTTTAGAGTTGTACTTATTTAGGCCTCATTATGACAAAAATGGCCTCAGATATGCCTAAGTTAGACAAGGCTTTGAAAATAATCACTGTTATTACCTTGGACTGGTTACTTAGTTAGTCTTCTTACCTCCAGACAACATAAAAATGTTGTCAACTTCTCTCTGTACAAACGTCGTTGCTGCTGCTGGTGCTAATCTCTCATCTTCATCATACAAAATTATTATCTTTCCTAATTTATTTTTCTGTTTGAGTTGAATGTTAAGAGCTGTAAACCAAAACTACAAATCAAACAGATCACATAAGTATGAGGAATACTAAACTTAACAAAAAAAAAAATAAACTAGCTTCCATTTGAAGCAAAAACTGACGTTTCCCAGTCATGACAAACAAATCAGATATTGACATCCCACGTTTGGCCCATAATAAATGTTGCTACTCAAACAAGGGAATCTTATCTCTACATTTTCGAAAAGTTGACCTTTGATTGCAGGAGCCAGTGACACTTGAGAAGAATAAAAGGTATTTTCCTAGAGATGACTTAAAACTGAATAAAACATCAACATGATTTAGAAGAGCTACAGATGCCTAAAATAGCCACAGGTTCTCAATCAATTTTCATTTTAGAACATCAATAAGATAACTGAAGCATGCTTCAATGAATATTTTTTTTTACTTACACCTTTTCTGCCCAAAGTCATTAGGACCATCATTCTTACAGTAAATGTTCATAAACAAATTGTGACCACAGCGAAAGTCCGGATTATTGAGGTTAGACTGTACCAATTATTGTTTTAAGAACTTAAAAATTTAACCAGGTACATTAGGGCAAAACCAGAGGTTCATGGCATCACATAGTTCTGAAATGTAGCATTGTCATCAAGGATACAAATGTGAGAATTTCCTTGGTGAAGTAGTTGTACGATCTGGATAACATTGCAGAAGGATAACTAAGTGCTGTTGAAAAAATAAATAAAAATAACCAAATAAATAAACACTATCAGCCACTACACCACTCACTACTGGTATACATTAGCATACCCCTAACCAGATGATATGGCAATATATACACTGCTTACCTGTTAAATATGTTATCTCATGCAGGTAAACTGTAATCAGTCACACATTTCGGCTTAATATTCAGACCACTTATTACAATATGAAATGCTGGTCCAAGCATAACCCTCTTATGTTGAAAAGTAGGCCATTTTACTTTTTTGCTCCAAACTACCTGAATTGTTCATGGGACATTCAGTTCATTCAAAGAAAATTGCCCAAAGTTTCTCTGATTTGTGCCAAGTGAGCAAAAGGCATCAACAGGAGGCCACTCATCTGTCATGCGTTACAAGTTAGAGTTCCACATGTGAATGATGTGCAAATCAGAGAAAAAAAGCTTGGGTAATGTTCTTTGAATGAACTGAAGGTCCCATGCAAAAATTCAGGCAGTTTGGAGCAAAAGAAAAAAAATTCAATAAAACAAAATGGCTTAAAATTTGTAATAAGATGGTTATGTTCTATGTTCTATAACACGGTTATGTTCTAATAGCATTGACTATAAGCATCCTCATCCATGATTTTAATATTTGTAGATACTAGAGATATTGATTGTAAAGCGCTATTGATCTATTTTGTAAATAGGGCTCTAGAAGTAATAAATTATTATTATTATTGTTCTCAGCAATTCATATCATTCTACAATATAAACTCACCCCTACAGTCATTATACTATCCTCCACATATTATGATATGGCATGATATTTACTCACCTCCTATGATATGACATTGTTTATAAGCATCCTCATCCCTGACATCCAACAGCAGGTAAGGAAGTGACTCCACCTCAGGTACCAGTGACTCTTCTGGCTGTTCTATGCTGGTATCTCTACCACCTTTTTCATCCTGGTCTCGGATATCAACTTCTCCAACACCATGTATGAGACTTAAAATAATTCAGCTTTTATCAGACACTTTATTAAGTATTAACCCCTTGATGGCTGGGCCTTCACTTAAAAATTGCCATTTGAACCCATAAATGCCATATTTGGGCTGTTCTATAAATTGCTCAAATTCTAGTCCAAACGTCTAAAGCATGCTTTGCAGCCACTGTATTGAAACTTAACTTCCCTTGCACTGCCAAAGCTCTCATGGATGGGTAGCAACCAGTACCAATGCCAAATTTTCCTACTTTCCTGTGTGTAACTCTAGTCAAAAATTATCTGATCATTACATGGTTAATAGATAATGCAACATAATAATAATGCACTTTGCTGCATTATTAAATGGTAAGTTAAAACTGTTAGTAAACAATGCCACTTTTTTGTTGTATTTTAAAAAATCAGTTTTGCATTTCCCCTTTCAGTTTCTCAAATGAAGTGAAACTTGTACTAACTGTAATCCTTTCACAACCAAATCTCAAATGTATTTTTGAAAGCAAATAGTTTGGATAGTTTATTACACTTTGACCTGTTCAGTAGCTTATTACTTCTTTATTGTCAATGCTTGCCTCAATGAATCAATATTGTTATCCGTAATTACACATTTTAAGCCAATAAAAAGACTACTAAAAAGACTGTAATTATTAGAAATGGATTGAAGCAAATCACAACACAACAAGAACCAAATGGCAATATTTAACAATTATCCTGCGAAATCGCGCGGAATATCACCTGATACTTAGCCGACGAGGCCGTAGGCCGAGTTGGCTAAATCAGGGGATATTCCGCAAGATTGAGCAGGATAATTGTTTTATTATTCAACAAATTCCCATCGACTACCATTTTCAGAACGAGAAAAACTACGGCTCTATGATAAAAACGCTAAAAGCTAGCAACACATAAAGCTTAATAAAAATCAAAACAGAACTTCAAGAAATCGAAGTTTACTACCGTTCACTTAAAAAGACTTATTTACAAACTCATGTTTGGAAATGACAAGACAAAGGAAAAAATATTGCTACCTTACCGAGAATAAGTCCTCTTCCTGTGAATTAAAATCTTTTCAACTTTGGTCTTTACAACTTTCCGTGAGCAAGTGTGCTGCTTCTTTCGCAATAGCATTTTCTTGGTTGAGTTCTCACTATGAAAATTCCAAGTCAACCGCTGGATATCTTTGTGAGCTGAAGCACATACTTGTTGACATTTTGAGAGCATTTAATCGTGGAAAGTTTCTTCCAGAGAGTTAAAATTTACGGAGAACACTGCTAAAACTGCTTCGCTTTTCAAAATGGCCGCCAAACAAGCAATGAAAGAAAATCTGCAGTGCACTTCCAAATATGGTCATTTACGTATATCGCAGGATATCTGTCATGTAGGATGACAGATATTGAGGGCTTCCTTGCCATATATGGGCATAGTGACAATTTGTTGAATAATAAGAACATTTATTCGTTTGTCTCATGATGGAATTGCTTTGAGTTGTTGATCGCGATGTTTCGACTGCAATACTGCTAGTCTTCATCAGGCGATGAGGTCGAATGGAATCCTATAGATGACACTGTCTTGTTTCATGCGAGATTCCATGCGAGTGCGGCAAAGTATACGTTGGGGAAACAGGGAGAGCGATGCAAGATAGGATAAAAGAACACGACAGAGATATACGGCTTGCTCGTATGCAAACCTCCGCAGTTTCGGAGCACGCTAACGAAACGGGGCATCTTCCTATTTGGAAAGAAGTTAAGCTTCTTGATCGTGACCCTCACTGGTACACACGTAGAGTCAAAGAGGCTATCCATATAAGACTTCATCCTAATAACATCAATAGAGATAGTGGAATCGAAATTCCTGAAGCTTGGATACCTACGAACGGAAAGCACAACAGCTGATAAACCACAAAGTGGACCTGTCAGGGAACAACATGTAATAGTCGGAATAATAATGAGGATCGAAATGCACCAATAGCAGTGAACCAACATGCTACAAATAGCGACACGCAAACAATCGACCTCATCGCCTGATGAAGACTAGCAGTATTGCAGTCGAAACGTTGCGATCAACAACTCAGAGCGATTCCATCGTGAGACAAATGAATAAACATTAATCTTGCCTATCTTACACCACAATGAACAATAAACACATCTTTCATGACAAGAACCAAATGGCTACAAGGGTTATTTCCGTCAAACATCAAATTACCTCTCAAGTGTTGATCGCGCAGTATTTCTTCCTGTTGTGTCAGGCCGCTCCTCATCGTTTCCCAAATTCAGGGGTGGTACCCCTTCACCCTCCACTGAAGTTTCATTATCTTCACCAGGAGTAATCGTCTCATCTGACATCACACTTTCACCTTTCAAACCACAATTTAAAAATTTTAAGATCACTGCAAATTATTGTATTCTGGGAAAAAAAAACTGCCTGAGAACAAGCCTGTTTTAACCCTTTAAGCCCGAATATCAGTATGCATTTTCTCCTCACTGTTCTTGTTATTTCTTATGATACTAGTTGGGAGAATTTGCGTAAAAATCAAGACTTCTTATCCTTGATAATCATTTCCTTTATTGCCGTGACCAGCATGTTTGATCAAGTAGTGATACTGTATGGGAAAGTTAGATGCTTGACACTTTTGGGGCTTAAAGGGTTAACAAGCAGTCTTTTCACATGCATCAATAACTCCTTGATGACAATCTAATGAGACCATGATGTTTTGTTTTTGTTTTGTTTTTTGTGTTTCTTTTGGTCTTCTGATTCTGTACACGGTGAAGTACATAATTAAAAATAAAAGTTTTGACTAAAGGTAAATTGACAGCATGTTACTTACTTCATCACATGAAACTGATTTCCAAAAATCTGCCTTCTGCCTGAATTGACTCAAACATTGTCCAAACAAATAAAAGGGTCTCAAAATGAGAGATAAAATATCTAAAAGTTATGACAAGCAAGCTAAAAATTTTTACTTATTATTAAGCAGAAAATTCTTAATATAAGAAAATTCCAGTTTTGGGATTAATCAGGCCTGTCAGACGAGATCAATAGTTAATCTCTAGAAGAATGGAAAGGTTAATTAACAAGAATACAAACCTCCAGCTGTTGAAAGACTATTTCTTTCTTGTTCCAAACTAACAGCTTCAGCTACTTGAAGGATCTTTAAAATACAAAAATTATATTATTGTTTATTTTTTGCAGTGAGTGCTTCGCGTGCTTCTTCTAACTGAAAGGTATTTAAGCTTAAGGTGGATAGAAAGAGTTTCTTAATAATTTTAATCCTTTTGAAACAAGGAAAGATTACAAAGAAATATTTCTGACCACGTGAGCAAACTAGGAACATCTTGACAACTCTTTTGTCTGGCAATACTTTAAGGCTGATTGTGACATCACAGCCATTACCATGGCAACACGTAAGGTCCACAAAAAGAACCTCCAAATATCAGTTTTTGTCAATTATCTGAAAAACGAAGTAGGTGACCTACCCTTTTTATTACATTTTTGGAAAGCTCTCTAGGTTCTTCAACTTCTTCAAGTTATTCAGTAGAATTTAATTTATATCGAAAAAGGCCTTTTTTTTAATTACAAAAAATTCCACTGAATAACTTTCCTCCAAACATTTCTATTTGAATTGGCAAACTTAATGCTACTTGCATGCAAAAAATCAGGAAGGGTCAGCGAGCAAAATTTTGAGATAAAAAAAAAACAAACGTTTTGTGCACGTTTTATTTCCGGTTTGTGCGATTTTACGTGGCATTTTAACTTCTGGTATTTTGCACGCGCGACTTGTAATAGAAATTTGGATTCACTCAGCTGATGCATGCGTGCATTCGAGCTATGTCGTGTGTAGGCTATGCGAGCGCGCGGCTTAAAACTCTTTCGAGCCTCCTTAAGTCTTTCACTCCCAGAGTCAGTTATGGAGACATTTAAAGTGGTTTTAACTTTTGTGTGTTTTGATCAAATCCTATGGTGTGACCATTCAAATGAAACCACTTTAGCAGTACTTTCACATGGTACTACTTATGTTTGAGTATTTTACGGAATGAAATTTGGAATTTGTCTTCAAATTTGATTTTAGGCCCTCTTGGGAGTCAAAGGAATAAGTCTTTGCAAGCCTAGCAATCCAGAACTGCTGGCACTTCTGGCATAAAGGGCTACTCTGACAACCTTAAACCAAAACTCTGACCAAAAGTAATCCCCAAACCGAAGAGTTTAAGCACAACATTTGACAACAGTAAACCCCTTTGGCATCTTCTGGAAGCAGGAAGTTTGCTAACAACTACTTTTAAAAGGACCTCTGTCTCAAGTGTTATAAGAGAAGCAGGTCCTTAACAGATGTGCTAGTTTGAGAAAAGCTGTAAAGGTCAAAACACATCACACATTTGTAGCTGTCATGTTAGGCCCCTTAACACTTTTTATTGCATTCATTAAGTACCATTATACACTGACTCCAGTTGTTCAAAGAGTGGATAACTTCACCCAGTAGATACATTGTTATCCAACGGAGCAATTTTCCTTCAACTTACTCATTTGGCCAGATTTTTGCATGGCCACACACTTCAATCTAGATAATTACACTCTTGCTTTTTTCATAAGTCATAGGTCTGATTTGCCCACATGTTCTATCTGCTCGATTACAGCTTATCCAGTGGATAAAGTTACCTGCTCTTAGATCAACTGGGGACAGGGTGGAGCAACACAGTGTGTGAGGTGAAACGTTTTACATGACATAGTTACTGTGATCAACGTGGATCATGATGTTTTGAAGCTTACTTCCGGTCTCCAGTCGACAAGACCTAAAGATAGGCAAAGAGCATAGACACAGATAGACATAGATGCTGTTCACCCATCTCTAAAACAACAAGGAGTTGTTTACAAAATTGCTGTGAGTGCAGCAAAGTTTCTGGCTGGGAAATAAACTGGAAGATTATACCTGCCAACTTTTTGTGATTCATAGGCGTGACATTTTTATCCTGAGAGTGTCAAGGTTTTTCGTACGGGACCGGTAATATCCGAAGATGTCCGACGGTTTCCGAAGATGTCCGACGATTTCCGAAGACGTTCCGAAGACTTTCCGATTTATGGCCAGTAAATCGATGCTTTGATCATTTAAGGTTATACGCCCGGGGGGGTACTCCCTTATATGGCCTATACGGGGATGTGCCGCTGGACAGGGTATGGTTTTGGGCCTCTCTGTCCTAAACAGGGTATGTGATTTCGTGCGAGTCTGTCCTAAACAGGGTATATAATTTCGCACGAGTCTGTCCTAATTATAAACAGGGTATTGCATGTCCTAAACAGGGTAATAAAATGAGCTTGTTGTCCTAAACAGGGTAATAAAATTGAGCTTGTTGTCCTAAACAGGGTAATAAAATTGACCTTGTTGTCCTAAACAGGGTAATAAAATTGAGCTTGTTGTCCTAAACAGGGTATGTATTGTAGGATTTTTTTTGTCCTAAACAGGGTCAGGGTTTCAAACCCTCAGCGGCTCACCTCTACCCAAATATGGGTGGAGTACCCCCCCGGGGTTATACGGAGCTCGTCTCCCAGGGTCTGGAAGGGGGGGTCCTGATCCCGCATTCCCGCTCCTTTTTCACGTGAATCCCGCATCCCGCACTTTTTTCATCGCTATCCCGAGTTTCATTTCTTCTTTCCCAAAAATACATAAAAAAGACTAATTTCTGCAAAAGCTAATAAATTTAAGCTGTAGATTGGCCCTTTCGATTGATATTTTGCGCTCGCCTGGTTGATTCACTTTTGCCGCTATAACGGTTTTTTGGGTCGTGACGATTTTCCGAATTCCCGACAGACAGGCAACAAAATCCCGCATCCCGTACCCAAATTTTGGTGAATCCCGCTTCCCTGGTAGAAGTCAAATCCCGAATCCCGTCAAGATATTTTTCGTTTTCCCGAATCCCGCACCGTATTTTGGTCAAATCCCGGATCCCGAGAATACCCTTCCAGACCCTGGTCTCCGGCAATATGACCATGTCTCCAGTGACTTTCCTTACTAAAATCCGACATTTTGCGAAAGTACGATCATTATTTTCTCGCATTGGTTCGAGTTTATTTACATACTTAAAAATTTTTTTCAAAATGAGTCGGTTAAGGCTGTAATGGCTCACACTTTTCCACCAGGCGTGAGAAATGGGAACGCAGGCGTGAGTAGGCGTGAGATCGCAGTTTTCGATCCGCAGGCGTGACAATGACGCCTTAGGCGTGACACTTGGCAGGTATAGAAGATCTTTGGAAGATAACAGAGACAAGCACCTTGCATGTACCTGCTTTTTCTTTTTTTACTTACCAGCTGGACCAATGTGGAAACCTTCATTCTTTTGAAGATTTCATCTTTCTTGTATTTGTAATCTAGGTGGAGAAAGGTGATTATAGTAGGTATTAACTTTTCATCCCCAGGAAAGGAAATTTTAACAATTATCAAAACTTCAGAAATTAAATAACTGGAATTAGGGGATGTGGAGGTTGCTCCAGGGGAATAACTTGGCAGCAGAGCAGCTGTTTATGAGCTGCAGGGAAAAAGAGAGCCTGCTACATGTCTAAATTTTTCACCCACCTTGGAAATGGCAAAAAAAGGAAAAAAATGCTGGGATGACATTCTGCAGGTCAAAACAAGACTGTATGCTAAAATTTGGCAATTTTGTTGAGCAATTTCTATTTTTGACCAAAATTGTCACTTACGTCCTCTTTCCACCAGGCCTTTCAATTGCTGCGCTGTCTTTTTGCTGATTTTCTAAGTTGGGAGAAGTCCCAAAAACTTTATTTAAAAAACGGCAAATCTGTTGTGTATAACAAGTGCACGCACTTTCTTACAACATTCATGGTATCAGCCTGCATGCAGACGTCTCCTATTTCCTTTGCTTCACGCGGAAAAGGGAAGTCTGCATAACAGCATCGCTTATCGTGTTCCAATATCGTGTTCCAATAACGTTTGCAGTGACTACAGTTTAAAACCTTTCAAGGCGCATAGGACTGAAAGTATCGAAAATAGGTCCAAATGCTTGAAAAGGGTAGTGAGGAAAATATCAGATTCTCCCCAGTACCTTACGTCCTCTTTCCACCAGGCCTTTCAATTGCTGCGCTGTCTTTTTGCTGATTTTCTAAGTTGGGAGAAGTCCCAAAAACTTTATTTAAAAAACGGCAAATCTGTTGTGTATAACAAGTGCACGCACTTTCTTACAACATTCATGGTATCAGCCTGCATGCAGACGTCTCCTATTTCCTTTGCTTCACGCGGAAAAGGGAAGTCTGCATAACAGCATCGCTTATCGTGTTCCAATATCCTGCTGTCTTTCAGGAATTCACGGAAAGTGCTCTAATTGGTTGGCTGACAGTAGGCATTGTTAGATGCAATTTTGATTGGCTATCATCAAAAACACTCAGGATAATTTATGCGGCATAATTTCAGCGTGGTTTTCAAAAATTATTACAGATCAGCCACGTGTGATTGTGTGCTGTATTTTTTTCCTATCTTGAAGCATAAGGATAAAAAATCTTGTTCAAGGTTGCAGAGAATTTAAAGTTTACAAGGAAATCCATTTCTTTACAGTTTACTGCACATTTTAATCGCGTATATTGGTAAACCGTGCGTTGGAAAGCTACCGAAGGGATGAGGATACAATAACTTGTGAAAAATTCAGGAACATAACGTTTGCAGTGACTACAGTTTAAAACCTTTCAAGGCGCATAGGACTGAAAGTATCGAAAATAGGTCCAAATGCTTGAAAAGGGTAGTGAGGAAAATATCAGATTCTCCCCAGTACCGATTTCTTCTGGATGAATCATTCCCGTTCTCCGAACAGCATCAGTTTGCTGTTTACATGAAATATATAATTTACGTGAAATTTAAAACCCAAAACTGTAGGATACTGGAACACGATTAATGATGCCGTTACGCAGACGTCCCTTTTCCGCGTGAAGCGAAGGAAATAGGAGACTTCTGCGCGCAGGCTATCGTGGCATGCATCAGCTTCAAAACTGGTTGATAGCCGGTTAAAGCCAGTATTTTTAATTAATTCGTACAAAATCCTGCACAGCGGCAGATCAAAGAATCGGATGGTTTTGTACAGAGGTTAGTTATTTGCCTGCTGGAACATGGGGTGACCAAAAAGGCCTTTGGCGACCAAGAAAGCTCGGATCTTGTGTCTTATAGCGGGTGTCCACCGGCGTAGCAGTCGACACCTCAGTCGACTGTCCGTCTCCACATCGGCTAGGTGTCTGTCGAGTGACGGTCGAGTGACAGCCAAGTGTCGGTCGAGTATTGGTTGTGTGTCGGTTGCTAAATGGCCGACGTATTGACCGATCATCAGTCAACCGTCGGTCAACAAATCGACTGACAGTCGGTCGCGATAGCATCGGAAGTGTGGCGGCAACATATCGGTGAACCGTCGGTCAAGTATCGGTAAAGTATCGGTGGAGTATCAGTCGTCAATCAGCACCGCCTGTACAACTTTGTTACTAGGTACATGTCGACCGATACGGCAAACAGCTGGTTGTCAGAAATCGCAATTATGGCAAGAATACTAAATGTAGGAAAGGAGAAAAGGCAAAATGACAAAGACAGAGAATGCTGCCAGCTAACTTTGCATTTAGTAAATTAAGCAAAGGTAACAAGGATTTTACTTACAAGAGCAAAAAAGTTGTCAACAAAAATTGCAAATGCAGCAAGAATAACAAATTTAGCAAAGGAAGAGAAAGCCAAAATGACAAAGACAGAGAAGGCCCTTGGCTACCCACGATTTGAAATGACTTATATTTCGTTATCTTAGGTGTAATATCAGGGTTAAACCTTGACAGCATCCACAACAGGTATCAAGGGTTCCTTAAAATATTACAAAAAAAGCGATGTTCCCTTGCGGAAGCCATGAGGCAGTATGGAGTGCCTTGCAACACCTTGCTAGACTACGTCGACATTTGTGAACTCAAGATAGCAGACAAGGAGAAGTACGAAAGGGTAGTTGGTTGCAGGAGAGAAAAATCGGGCAAGGTGTCAGTGAAACAAATAGAGATGTGCTGTCGTGAGACTCGCGGTGATATGTCGGCAAAGTAACCACCAAACATCGATGGACTATCGACCGATAGCCTGTAGGGGCCGAATGTCAGGCCACATATCGGTCGATGCACGGCCGATACTCGGCCGCCACTCGACCGACACCAGGCCGATATATCAACCGATATGGCGACTGACAGTTGACTGAGGTGTTGACCGCTACGTTGGTGGACACCCCCTATAAGACACAAGTATATGGAGCTGTCTTTTTTCTTTCTTTCTTTTTTTTTGCCATTGTACAGAAGGGCATCTGAACAGCTCGTTTGTCGCCACAAAAGGGGCAATTGCAAATTACTTAAAAAAAATTTAACCAGGGGTTGACTCAATTATCCAGAAAAATGTATGTAGATTTAATCTCTCAGTACAACTAAATTAAAGAGCCATTTTATTAAAAAACATTTCGTGGTTTGCTAGTCCCAGATCATCTGGATGTGCACGTTTACTGATTACTAAAAGTAGAGCAACATCGAAGGGTACTAGGCAACAAGCTTTCCCTGGACTGCATGGACACAGAAGTTACATGTACATTAGCTCACTTGCTTACTTACTTTTTCGTATTTCTTCGATTTTCTGAGTGTATCTGGTAACACTAGCACCTAGAAAATGCAAAAGGGAAACAACAGCTTTAAATGAGTATAATTCCTACAGAAGAGAAAATCAGAACCCAGAATAGCGAATTAAAATATTTGACATTCAGGCTGGCTCGTACCAGTGTCAACCGTTGCAGCAACATGTTCGTACTTGGGATTTTTTGGGACTCTCTTTTCCAGAATCTGTCAAATGAACACAACGATTAGTATCGTCTTCAGCCTCAAGTGAATACCTGCAATAATTGTCTAAAGGAGCAACACAAGCGTTATACATTTGGTGGTTTCTTCACCGATCTGCTAGTCGCTGACATCTTGTCGATTTCGTTGCTGTCGAGTACGCGGTTGCTAAGTTGAGGTAAACGTGCCATGGGAGGGGAGGGTGAAACTTCACTGGCACTATCCCATTTCGCCTTCGCTGCAAGCTTTTTGGTCATTTAGCAATGGCGGTTTCTAATTTTCAGATTATTTGTGCTGCTGCTGTGGTTGCAGTAGCGACGTTTATTAATTTACCAGCCCCGCGATTCTCTCAAAGACTCCAAGAATGGAGAAATATGGGACAATATTTTAATTACAGAGGTAACGCCATATTTTATCAAGGTAAGCTTCAATTTGAATACGAATGGCGCGAATTTTCACTGATTTGCATTTAGTTTTGAATTCACAAGTTTGAAAATAAGGTTTCTAAGCTCCCCTAACTTGAGTTGCAATTAATCTTGTGACCTAAATAGCTGAACTAATATTCAACATACAAAGACAACGTTTATAAAGACATCATTGATTGTCATGCAATGAAAGAATCTTTGTCAGAATAATGCGCCGATCAATTCGAAAGTGAACTTTTGACGATTGGCTTGTTCAAATTCCCTCCCCTCGGGGCAAAAAAGCCGTTCAAATGCCCCACGAATTAGTACAGAACTACCTCCCCTCAGAGACAAATTTCGTGTTCAATCAAACACTTTACACGCCTTTTTGAGAGATATATGCCGTAATGACACCTTCAAACTTCTTTTACAGACCCTTTTGATAGAGTTATTCACTGACAAAGGCGAAATTCTATCTTGTAAATCCGTCAAACGCTGCGAAAACCGAAAAAAACTCACGGGCGTAATACGTCAGAACAAGAGATAAATCCGGTTCAAATTCCCAACCCTTCCAACGCAACGTTCAAATTCCCCCCTCCCCGGACACGATCCACAATCAAATGCCTGGGGTATGCTCGAGGGGGGGGGGGATGTTGAAGTTTCGAATTGATCAGCGCATAAGGCTTATTCACAGCGTTTACACAGCGTTTTAAGCTTAAATATTTTATATGAGTTATATTGAAAGACTGATCTATGGGAACTTAAAAGAGCTCAAGCTTAACAAATGTGCACGTTTTACATGTAGAGAATTCAATTTTTTCTTTTCAGATTTTAGAGGATACAAAGAAGATGAAGATAGCGTTGTTCTTTGCATTCATGGATTTCCTACCAGTAATTATGACTGGTCAAAGGTGTGCTGTTCTTTTGTTGTGGGGTGGGGTGGGGGGGGGGGGAGGGGGGCAGGGGTTGTATGGGATGGGCTTAGTGTAGAAAGGGGGTGTGGCAACCATGGGAGAATATGACATTTGTGATGTGGCTGGAAGTGGGAGAAATAGTGGGAAATTGAACAGTGGTGGTATATTTTATGACAGCAAGACCACAAATTATTACAGTAGGTGAGAGCCACCAAGGAATTGAAAGAACGTAAAACTAGAAGTAAAGTATATAAGGTGCATAAACCTTGGAATGCCCTGTGTTGGTCTGATCTTGCTGTCTGCTGAGTCTGTTGTTTTGATCACATGTTGGGAGCCAAAAAGAAAGTTACTTAGAACTTGAGTGTGTTTTCTTCTTAGAACAGTCTTAATCCACAGTCCTTGGTTTTATGTCCAACACCCCATCTGCTGTGCAAAATAAACTCTCCTGCTAGTGTTGATTTCTCCTTCTTTCCCTCAGGTTTGGTCATTCCTGGCCTCTTGGGCCACCACATATAGTAAGCATTATGGCAATAATAATAAATTTGTTGTATTTTTATCTTTCAAAAAATTCAGATATGGGAACCTCTGAAGAAAAATTTTGGACGAGTGATCGCAGCAGATATGCTGGGCTTAGGGTTCAGTGATAAACCAGTGAGTAGGTTAATAATTGATTAGTGCTCTATTTAAAAAGAAATACATGTGGAGCCCTTTGAAATTTTAACATTCTTCCAAATTCATTAATCATGCAATTTTGTGTAAGTTTGCATAATAAATAGCCAAAAAATTCCTTGCTGTCCATAATATTACATTTTGTTATACTGTGTATCATACTGCTTGACAAGGTTTTTGCATATTTTTGAGAATTTTTGGGATCTGTTTGAGTTTACTGTTGTCTTTGTTGGCTCCTGTTTAACCCTTTAGGCCCCAATAGTGATCACCATCAATTTTCTCCTCATCATATCAGTGCATTATAACACATACAGGTCATGAGAATTAAAGAATTGATCACTGAAGATGAATTGTCTTGATGCTTTAAAACAATTAAGTTCTCCCAAATAGTGCTCAACAAAATGTATGGAGTCCAGTAAGGAGAATTTGTATACTATGATGCTGGGGCTTTAAGGGTAACTGACCAATCAAAATGCAAGAACTTTGCAAGGCAGAATTGTTACATTCCACAATTGTGTCTGTCTTTGGTTCTTGCTCTTGATTGACTGGGCAAAACAAAAACCATCAAGAAAAAAGGTTTTATTGTCAAGAAACAAAACAAATCAAAACAAAAAAAGACTTGTAGCTAGTAAATAAAATGTTTTTCAAGTTTTGTTTGTGGTAGTGACTCATTATACATTTTTATGTTTTTTTTTAATCAAGCGTGGAATAGATTACACAGTAATGGAACAAGCTACATTACAGGAAGAATTTCTACGTTATCTTGGAATACACAAGGTTCATATTTTAGCGCATGACCTGGGTGATACAGTTGCTCTTGAAATGTTGGCAAGGTAATTATTCCTCACGATCCTCTTTTGAACTGTGTACGTGATCATGCTATCTGGCCTTTCACTGTAAGTTGATCCTATGATGTTTTGTTATAGTTACTTTTATCGGGAATTAGTTGCCACCATTTATGTGCATGTGCAAAAAGTAAATAAACTTAATTGAGGAGCAGGGTTATGCAGTGGTGAGGGCATGAGATTTTCCAGCAAGACTTTCAGATCTTCACTTTGCATCATAAGTTCTAAGATCTATTCGTGAGCTCTTACTCCAACGACCAAAACTTATGACCTTGGCAGCAACCTTAGGTTCCACCCTGTGGAATGAACTGCTCAGGAAGATATTCCATTCCAAGTTAGAATTTTGTAATTTTCCAAAAAATTGCCTGTTATTAGTTTTAAATGTTAATTTTCAAAATGACTTATTATGCAACACAATAAGCAACATGCACAGAAGTTATGTTATAATAAAGTTTCGATGTAACGCGTGATCTGATTGGTTGAAACAGCGTGCTTTATCAGAGTACAGATGCATGGAGTAGCCCGTTACACCATTCTGCGCGCGCTGGCAAACTGAAAACCTTTCTTGCGCGCACTTGCAAGCTATGAAAAAAAACTTGATTTCTTGCAATTAAAAGCCAGTTTCTTTACAAATATGAGCAAAGCTATATTATAAAACAAATAAAAAAGCCAAAACCGTGCTTTGTTCTGTGATAAAGCACTCAAGGAAGTGATGAGAACACTCAAGAAGTAGGGAGAAGCCCTCGCCTGCGGCTCGTGTTCACCCTGCACTTCTTGAGTGCTCTCGTCACTTCCTTGCGTGCTTTATCGCAGAACAAAGCACGCTTTTGGCTTTTTTATTTGTTAAATACAGTACAGCCTGTTTAATTTATTTCACGCAGATGAGAAACACACAATTATGGTTACGTAATTCAAGAGGAAGTTTGGGGAAGCGAGCAAAGGTGTGAAAACTTTCGGCTAGTGTTTCCGCTGTTGATCAGCATCAAATTTCTCCTCATCATATCAGTGCATTATAACACATAATGGTCATGAGAACTGGGGAAATGATCACCAAAGATAAATTGTCTTGATGTCTTAACAAGTTCTCCTAATTAAGTAGTCAATGAAATGTATGGAGATCATGAGGAGAATTTGAATAAAGATGCCAGAGCTTAAAGGGTTAAATTTAAAGAGACAAGGAGAGAAAGGTTTCATTTCATTTGTAAATAAACTCTAAAAATAGATACATACTGGTGTTCTGTTTATGTTTTTACTGTTTGGTAGATTTGAGGAAAGAAAAAAGAAGCAGGATCCATCAGAATTTGTTCAAATTGAATCACTGTGTTTAACTAATGGAGGTAATCATTTACACCTCACAAGTGCTCAGCTATGTATTAAGTTAATCATACATCATATATTCAATGCTCCAAGAACACCTGTCCAAAAATATACATACTGTATATCAAGTGGATTTTTGAAAGGATAGAAAACTGTTAAGCAATTACAAATTTTTGTCAAGATGCAATGGCAGACAATTAAAACTTGAAAAGGTTGACACCAATATGTTGATTTCAAGTTGAAATCCACTTTCATTCTGGCCATCCATAGCGAAGAGCATTTTAATTATTTTTTATGTATTAAGCAACAGTTTTATTGTTCAAGTAAGTCAGTACAGTAAGGTTTTCTGAAAGGTTACTATTAAAAAATATTCATCCCCCCCTCAAAAGCTTTTTTTTAACTTCTCGCCCATCTGGAAATTCCACTTCAGCTTTATACAAAACCAAAATACTTTTCTGAATCGTTTGGCAATTCTAAACAAATGAAGGGCCCGGTGGAAAAAGGGCGTAAGTGACGATTTGGGGTTAAAATCGAAATTGCTCCTATTTAGCTGAACATTGACACACAGGCTGGTTTTCATGTGAGGAATGCTGTTGCGCACTTATTTCTTGACCTGAGATCTAAAATTTGAAGAATTAGCGTATTACTTTTGCGTGAAAAGTTTTGTTGAACTGAACTCACTCAAGTGATGTGTGAAAGATTTCTTCTGTTCTCTGCCTGAACTAAAACAAAGGAATTCAACCTAGAATCCGTGGTCCTGTTGTTTTCTTTGTGTCAGTTTTAAGCAAAAGTAATACGTTAATTCTTCAAATTTTAGATCTCAGGTCAAGAAATAAGTGCGCAACAGCGTTCCTCACATGAAAACCAGCCTGTATGCCAATGTTCAGCTAAATAGGAGCAATTTCGATTTTAACCTCAAATCGTCACTTACGCCCTTTTTCCACCGGGCCCTTCAAATATCGAGTACTTTTCAAAGAAAAAACAGTACTTCCAGAATGTTTGAATAAGCCTTTCCATCCAATTCCTTTGAAAATTTCAGACTGCCAGGAATTTAATCTTAAAAGATCCATGCCCAGCTGCCGGGCATCTGAACACTGCCTTGCTTTCAATTAAAAAATTTGGCTTTTGAGACCCCCATCGTCTCACCTCTCACAATTTCCAGTGACAATGGGTGGGCATGAAAATTTTCTGGAACTGCACATTGTTAGTGATGTCTTAATTTTATTTATTAGTGATTTTTTTTACCCTTGAAGATTAAATTTGATGGCAGTTTCAATTTTAGCGACTTCTACTGCTTGTGGACAAGTGTTGAGACATACCAGTATTATAAAATAATTTAGCAGTTTTCCATGTCATTGATCACCTCTAACAATGAGAATAATTCTGTATCTATGAGGTACTTATTTTGTAACTTAAGTTACTTGACATCATGTGAGATCATCATTTTAAACTATTTTTGGGAGGCAGCTACTTTAATTCTGAACTAAACAGTGTGTCAGGAGGGGGGGGGGGGGGGGAACCCAAACATTTCTGTACTTATAACCTTTCTTCTCCTTCATTACAACAGGAATTTTTCCAGAAACAAATTTTCCTAAGGCAATTCAGAAGGTACAAATGTAAAACTGGTGTTTTGATAATGATAATAATTAATATAACAATTATCTTGTGTGGCTGATTTTACTGAGTGAACCAGTAAATCATGAACGGTATTATTCTGGAATGTTTGTTTGTCAAAGGGCAAAATCAAATGCAAGATGCATCAATAAACCAAGAACTGTAATGGCTTTTTACATGTAATTGTTTGATCTTCCATTTGATTGTTTGCAGCACAATTACAGTCAAAACAGGAGAAGCATAACCCCAGAGAAAAGTGTAGAAGTTGATAACTTCAAAGTGCAGTTTTTTCATTTGATATGAATGAACATATCTGCTCTCCTTGGTAAAAGTTTTGAATTCAAAACAAAACTTGATCTCACTTGAATTTAAATTGAATTAATTTGTGCAACATGCACGATTAAATTTGACAAGTTTCCCAATGTCATTTGTTATGTCTCTCCTAATTAATCAAAATGTGTCATTTATCTTGTCAAATCAGACGCAGTAATTTAATACTTGTAAATATATGTTATAGCTGGACTATAATTATGTTGTTTTGTGTGCAATGTTCATTTTTTTTTTGTTGCAGTTGGTATCAAATTCCTGGCTGGGCCCATTGATTGTGAGGCTTACAAGCTATCCTGTATTTGCTCGAAGGTATAATTTAAAGTACTTGCAACTTATGGATTGTGCACAACATTTTGTAAAGAGATGGAAATTGAGATGGTAAATTTTTTAAATCCAGTCACATTTGTTTCTTTGTTTAAAGTCTTGCGTCAGTGTTTGGTCCCAACACGAGACCTGCACGGGAAGAGCTACAGGATTTTTGGACAATTGCAAGACATAAAGATGGCTACCTTGTGGCACCAAGGTTTGTTCGAGAAACAACTCACCTGAAGATCTACATGTTAAGTGTAGATCTACATGTTAATATTTTTGGAGAATACAGTGAGGTTATGTATAAAAAATACTGTTGTCATTCTGTCTTTGTAGTATTCTTCAGTACATGAATCAGCGGTATGAAAATAGAGGAAGATGGGTCGGCATCATGCAAACAACTTCTGTACCAGGTAAAAAAACATAGGCATGCAATGCATGCAGAGCCAATGACGTTTTCTTTTTTTTTTACACACTATGGTGAAATTTATCCTGACAACCTATGGGTCTTTACACCTCTGGTAAGTCCCACCCTAACCCCTCAGGCCTCCCCCCACCAAAAAGATCTTGTGGTTATCCACTATAAAACCTGGTAATGATCGAGCAGCGTGACTACACAGAGTAAAGAAACCAAAGAAAGCTCTTTGTTTCACAGTTCTTCAAAGAACACATAGACAAAAACAAGTAAACTTAAATTTAAACTCACCGTCAAAAAATATTGCATACATAATTTAGGCGAAGATTAGTGGAAAGTTAACAATTTTACTTCAAAAATAAAATGCAAGTTGCAGCCTGTACCGGCGAATATCCAATAGTTTTCAGTGCTCATAAACGGTCAACTTTCTAAAGGGTGCCGTTTTGATGCTCTGGGTGATTTGCGTGACACGTGACTTGCTTTACTTTGCTTAATTTGTAAGGTTTCAGACCTTTCAGTCAACCACTTACGTTCTTAGTACATTGTATTGTCAAAACAGGAGTCTGCCATCAAATGTGTGTTTCTTGTATCCACAAAATTTTCGTTCGAAATCGGTGCAAACTAGCGTTTATAAACACGACTGAAATAGTTTTGCAACTATATTTATTTCCCCTGTAGATTGAAGTTGCTTGCTTTGTAATCAAGTCAGCTATAATAATTTTCATTTTTTTGCTTCGCAAATCAACCAAAGTATGTTTACATTTGTAAATTTCCCACGGTACAAAGTTATTTTTAGCCCACGTGTTTATTTTGGGTCTCAACCTACAGCCGAATAAATTTCATTTGCTTTGCCTTCGAACAGTACGAAAATGTTCAAATTCAGCTCGCAAACCTGTTCGCTTTCCAGTAGATCCAACAGGTCTCTATCAGAATGCTTTGTCACATATCTGTTGTTGTTAATCTTTCGGTACTGTTTCAGTTGGTTCGAGATGTTTTAAGTGTTGTGTTACATTCCTAAGGCTCAAATTACAGCTGTCAACTATGCAAATGTGCTCAACATATGCTTTACACTTTGAGCCATGAATGACCCCAAAATAACGTTTAGTGTCTTGTAAAGATTTTACTACACCCATCCTCTAATTCCTTGATCACCACTGTGACTTGGATTATAATACTAGTTTCATTCAAGTTTTTCAGTTTTAAGAATAGCTGGCAACAAGCCGTGCAATTTCCGATTTAGTTTGAAATGGTTTCATGTTTTATAACGCACGCAAAAATGACACTGCAAATTTTAGACTCGCTGTTACTGAGAGATAACCCCGAAAAATTTTGTGCTGTGTTACTCTAGTCTTCTCGCTATCGTTATAAACTTGGGCTTTAAATATGGTTTCTTTCACTGTTAATTAGGGATCGAAGTAACATTAATTTCCACTTTCTGTTCATACAACATCTCAAATTGGCAAGTCCATTGTGTGTTTCCTGCTGTGAAAATTTGTACTTCAGCTAAGTAAACACAGGACTACAACGCGAATAAAATCCTGCCCAACCTCACATACACAAAACAGGCATTCGAAGTAGATCCACACTTGCGAATGCAAAACACTTCAAAGCCCGGGGTTCTTACTCCCATAATATTAGCTGTATGGGT
This sequence comes from Siderastrea siderea, assembly GCA_964030785.1. Lineage (NCBI taxonomy): Eukaryota > Metazoa > Cnidaria > Anthozoa > Scleractinia > Rhizangiidae > Siderastrea > Siderastrea siderea. The sequence goes on from OZ034977.1 coordinate 3,128,987, forward strand.
ATGTGCCACTGTTGAGGCAAGGGTCCGGTTTCAGTGTCCTGGTGGCACAACCCCTCCCAACATCTCACAGAATACCCCCCCCCCCCCTGCCCTGGCCTCACAAACGAAAAAAACAGACATCACGTACATCGCGGACGTCGCAGACATCGTCGATTTTTTAGGTTACAGCAGTCAGGTTAGGTTAAAGACGTCAATGGCTAAAAATGTATAAAGCAATATTAATAATGAGTGCATTTTAAATTAATTCAACTGAGTTAACCCTTTAAGCCCTAACATGATTAATTTTTAATGTGTATTCTCATTACTGTTAGCCATATATTTCTTATGGAACTAGCAAAGATAATTTGTCTAAATAGCAAGATGTTTTGTACTTTGTGATCACTTCCTTTATTCTCATCACTTGAATGTTTGTATTAGTGATGATGTAAAGAGAAATTTCATTTTCGTCACTGTCAGTGAACTGTTGAGTGCAGTGAAGTCATTTAAAATGACTTTACCTGTCTTCAGTTCATTTCTTGAGCTCATTCCTGCTGCTGTCAGAGCCTAATCACTCCTCACCATCTTGCACGTGCTCCCCCACTCCCCTGGTTTATGGGAAATTAAAGAAGACTTTTTTCTTCTTTCCATTTCAGTGCATTTCATTTATGGCCCTGCTGATCCAATCAACCCTCCACAAACACTAAACAAATACAGGTAAACTATGGTGTTTAATGCATTGATACGTATTGTAGATTGTTCATATAAGCTCGATCAGAGTTTTCATGGGGGAAATCAACCCTTGCTGTAGTTCAAGATTATTAATTTGTAGTCAACTTCCTGTTGACTTCACACCTGACCACAGGGCACCCAATTAGTACTGCTTTCTACTTTGATTGGCCTTCCTGGGCAGGTTAGTGCTGGCCAGCAAAAGATGTTCCCTCGTATACAAACTAATGTGTGTCAATTTCCTGATCCCAGGGAGGGGGAGGGGGGGCATTTGACCCATGTTTGGGTATAGGGGTACCGCTGAGGGGAAAAAGCGCCCTAAAATACCTACCCTGTAAGACAACACCCTCCATTTTAGGTCCCTGTTTAGGATAAACGACAAAATACACACTCCCTTGTTTTGCACAATTTTAAAGAGTTTCAAAGACCAGCAAACGTCCTTGATCCAGGATTACTAAATACTCTATAAGCCATATTTAACGACAAGAGTCCTACTTACTGTACCCAGTTTAGGAGATGTTCAGACCCTGATTAGGACAGACTTGCATAGAATTATATACCCGGTTTAGGACAGGGAGGTTAAAAACCATACCCTATTTTAAATTCCTTCAACAGAGAATTAGTTGTTAAAGGCACCTACACATCACTTAAAGATGAAATTGGACACTACCCACATTGGGAAGATCCTGATGGATTTACCACTGCCTATCAACACTTTCTCCACCAAGTAATTAAAGAAAAGTAAATTTTCTAATTAGTGAAGTACAAAATAAGCACTATTAGGGACGTTCCTCTTTATACGTCCTCAGTAAGATGACTGGTATCTAGTTTTTTTTCAGAAATAAGAGTTTAAAGGCATGTACATTTTAGATAATTTTTGAAATTGATTTACCTTAACTACAGTCCCAGGCACATATTATGTGCGTGGCACTGTAGTTATAGCCTGTGAACAGGCTCTCTGGTCGGAGAAAGAGCGAAGAAAACAAACGGCGAGAATGAGCGAAGAGACGGGGAGGGGGTGGGGAGGGAAGGAGGGGAAGAGGGAAGGGGGAGAGCCTGTGGACAAAGGATTGGAGCCACCATTCCGCCCCCTTGTAATTGACCTGTCATCAATCGTCTGCAAGATGTAATTGTCTTCGGTTGGACGTCATAAGATTTCGGTTTAATATTTAAGACGGATTCCGCTCAACGTTCGAGCAATAAGTGCAAAAAATATTTACCAAAAAACTACTCATAGCACGGTAACATTTTAAATGCTATTTGAAACATCTCACTCTAGTTCACTTGCCCAAGTGACCCCGCGATGAAATTCTCAAGCATTCTCAAGAAAATTAATTTCAAATCTCGTAAAAGTTTGCTAAAAACGGGCGCCATTTTGTTTTGAACTGACATGAAGCGTCTTTTTAATTGAAATATTGATAACTTCAAATCCAATTTTCTCTCGCGGGGTCAGCTTGGGAGTAAAAGTAACGATAAGTTCTTCTTATCTGTTCTCAAAATGTGACAGTGCTGCAAGTATTTTTTTGGTAACTTAATTTTTGCACTTACTGCTCAAACGTTGAGCGGAAATCATCTTAACATCTCTTCAACTCCAAATCATTGCATACAGTGGAATGTACATTCTCTGAGCATTAAACTTAGAAATCGGTTGAGAATAGAAGGAGAAAAAAAGATTATTGATGTGAGAGGTTTATAGCACACGCATTGTTTGGATCGTGTTACAAACCGACACAACAGGAACAAACACCCGGGTCAAACACGCCATAAATGTTGGGTTAGTTAACATCCCTTCATCTTCAAATCTACATCGGAATCTATATGTTCTTAGCTTTCAAATGGCGTATTAAAGATAAAAATCGGTTGAGAATAGAAGGAGAAAGAAATTTATTTACAAAGGCTTTCTTTGCATCGCGTTACAAACCGACACTCGGCTAATTCAGTCAAATACACCATAAAATCCGAATTTATTAACATCGCTTGAATTCCAAATCATTATGTATATTGAAATCTACATTCTCTTAGCTTCCAAATGGCGTATCAGGACACTCGTTCGTTCCAATTTACACAGCACTTTGATGACGCGTGGAAGAATTTGGAATATCACACTTTTCCCAAATCCAGTATGAAGAACTCCAAAAACCTCCTTTCTTTTCTCCACAGTTCCTTCAGCCATGTAGTAGGAATGAAATCCCGAAGAGAATCGCTCAATGCTTTTTCGAAGGGCTCATCCGTATTTAAAGAAAACGTTGGCGTGAAGACGTCATGTTCATTGCTTTGGGACATGATATGCAAATCCATCGGCAAAATGGGTTTGTCAATCAAACTTGTCAACAATCAATGATCTGGCCAATAGGAGATTGCACTAGGATCTAGTGCACAGCGGGTAGCCTGGAACGGCGGCATGAAACCTTTGTCTACAGGCTCCGCCGCCCCGTCCTCTTCCCCAGTCTACGCTCGGCTCGCTTCGCTCGATCGTTTATTTTGGTACTTTTTCTCCACTGCGGAGCCTGTTCACAGGCTATGTAGTTAAGGTACTTTAATTTGAAGAAGGACTGTGCCAGAGCTAACCAGATTAGATGGTTTTTGTAGTGAAAGTCAAGAAAAAATAGATGGTTGCTTGATTAGAGCTCTGCGGTGGCTGTGTTCTAAGTTAATGAAACCAGTGGATGCATCATTCTATTAAGGTGGCTTACTACAGTTTTCAGAAGAGAAAGATAACCTTTCTAAAACTTTAGTTTAAAGCCAGTAGGAGTTTTCTTTTGGGCCATTTTTTGCTACTGTTACAAGAAATGATATTAACCCTCATTATCCTGGAAAAGAAATATGAGAAGCTTAGAAAATATCAAATATAACAGACCGAGTGTCAGGAGGGGACTGGAAACTAGACTTGTTTGGGGCTGTTTTCTCAAAATCTAGCCTACGACCCTACCTCAATTTTTCAGGATTTGGAAAGTGGCCATAAATAAACAACTATGCAAAAGAAAATGAAAATCAGTAAGGCAGAATTTTCGCTAATGAAGAAAATGTTGAATTTTCACTTTTTTGAGAACTTCTAAAAATCTCTCTTACAGATTTTGCTAATATTTTGTCTACAGGTGAAACATACTGCTATGAATTGATTGTGAATTTTTTACTGGGGGTTATATGGTCTGTTTTTGAGTAGATTGGGGCCAAAAAGGCGATTTGTTAGTTTTTTTCGACCTCCTTCGCGAGCCAAACTGAGCATGTGTGCAACTTAAGCGCGCGCTGAATAATGCAATATGGTGCGTGCTATAAACATAAGAATTTTTTACAACAACTTCTCAAGGTTTTTGTCAAGGTAGTGCTCACTAACTGCTTCAAGACTTCGTCCATTCATGATAAAGAATATTAATAGTACCCCACGAGCGATTCTACAAGCCAGATCTCGGAGGTGTTTTCAGCTTTTTCTCGATGATGGCATAAAGTATTGCACGTGCGAAAAAAAATAGCGTCAGAGAGAATTTCTCAGCGCGCGCAATTGTGTCTCAGAAAAACTGTAGTAAGCCACCTTAAAATGTGAGATTTTCCTTGGTCACTACGATTTTCCTTCTCAGTAAAACCTTCAAGAGGATTTGTACTTTCTTTGCTTTGATTACTATGGATAAATTGAGTCAGAAAGGCCCGCTATGTATACGATATACTTAAGTTCTTTCATCTTTCTCCACTATAAGGTGAACAGTGGAATCAGTCTTGACCATGATGTTTGGTTAAAGAGATGACTGTACAAGTTGTGTGTCTGAATAAATAAAATTGCTATTTTGGTTCCCTGTTGGTGGCTGGGTCTTACAGATCTCTTTCCTTTGAAAAAAGTGTTCGATTGGCTTGGTTGATAAACTTTTTAACATGCTTTAGTGAGAAATCTGTTCTTGATGTTTGTTATGTGACACCTTTCTCTCAAGTGTTTGTTTCAATTTTCAGAAATGGGAAAATGACTGCAAAGATAAATTCAGAATGGAGTTATTCCATGAACTGGATGTCTGAATTGTAACAATGATAGGAAATGACAAATCTAATAACATTTTTTGAATTCTTAACTCCTAATCCATGGATAGATGCTGCTAAAATGTCCCAAGCCTAGAGCACATCTGTAGTTCCACTAAATTCAATTACACAGCATCTTGATTAACACTTAACAGCATAACTTTCAACAAATTATAGTGGACTTCTGTTATCTTGTGAATCTAAGGTCAGTTTTAGAAAACCAGTGACTGTTTAGCAGATTCTAGGGAAATAGAGGAGCATTTATGTGGTCTATGACACAATGCTTGAGAGAGTTTCTGGTTAACATTTGATAGAGAAATTAAGTCTCAGGCGATGATTGTTTCGCAGGGCTGTAATTGTTCGGCAAGTCTTGTATTTACTATTTTTCATCTCCAATGGGTTAGAGGTAACATATTTCAAGATAACAGAAGACTACTGTAGTTCCAAACAACAAAACCTCTAACTGTGTGATCCATTTTGCTTTTCAAATCAACTGAATGATAACTACTAATGAAACCATAGTAACTCTAACTCTTGTTGTATGACTAATTTTAAAGTACAAGAATTTGTTCCTATATTTCAGTATAAAATGCAGTTGTAGAAAAATTTCCTCCAGCTCTCTGTACAGTTATAATTGAACAGCCAGGAATATGAATAGTTTCATTTAAGGGAAATGTGAAGCAAATAATGTGCATGCATATGACAGGAAAAATGTTTAGAAAACGGTGATAACGCTAGACAAGCTGAACCTCTTTATTAACCCTTTAAGCTCCAATATCAACATGTATGTTCTCCTTACTGTTCTCCATGTTTCTTATGGTATTAATTGGGAGAATTTGTGTAAACATCAGGACATTTTAGCTTTGGTGATCACCTTTTTTCTCATGTCCTGTATGTTTGATCAAGTAGTAATATAGTAAGGAGAAATTAGATACTTGTCACCATTGGGGCTTAAAGGGTTAACCAAAGGTGACATGAAGGTGCTGACATAACAGTTTTGTTTTAAAATTAAGAAAGAAAGAAATATTTTAAGGAATATGTGTACCAAAGACCGTCACTCAATTGATTATTGTGTGTGATAATATTGTTAATGATGCAAAATTGTGTAACAAGTACTTCTACTGCAGAATTTTTTGCTGACTTGGCAAAAAATTCAAGTACCTATCATGCCATAATTCTGGGCATGATTAAAAAACAAAATTAATATATTAAATTTCATTTAACGTTGAAGTTGCATTTTAAGCTCTGTCTAAACAGCAACTTGCTTTTTTCTTGCTATGATTTGTCATCGAATTGAATATAATTTATTTGTATAAAATCAACTCTGCATTTTTTGTAAATAAACATTTGAGCAAGCTAAATATTTCGGTTCCGACTTTGGTCATTATAAAATTGAACCCTTTTGCTATGGGTATTGTCTATTATTGTAAGGATGAAAACAAAACAATTCACCCTTGCAACTGGGACTGTTATAAGTATCTACATTCTGCTGATGTTAACTAAACTTACTACTATCCTTAGTGGCAATTTGAGAAGAACATGCTCTGCAAAAATGTTGCAAAAAGAAAAGAACTATTCAGTATAAGAGAACGTTACAGAGTTATACCTGTTTGATCTGTAACTCTATGCAGAAAACCTATGATCAACTCACATTGCTACAAGTGACCTTAGCAACATTTTAAAAACTTTTTCTTTTGTCTGTTCAGCACCTCACTCAGATACCAAGAAGATACATTTCATTTCAATTGGTTATTTTACATCTTGCCTGCCTTTGATAACTGGTTAATTTGTCTTTACATTCTTGGCTGTTTTATAAACATAACAACCTCAAAAGTAATGAAACCAAATATGGTTTCTCTCAGTCTGCAACATAAACATTCTAAAGCATAACATCAGCAATTGCTTGTGTTTTGTTCATTTTTATCCAGTGTCCTTAAGGATGACTTAATATTACTAAACACCTATTGACAGAGCAACTTCTTGTTAACCTGAGCATCAAGTAAGTATGCAGTAAACCTTTTACACAAAATTATATTTAATATTTTCATTCCTAAACCATCTTTGGTGGTGGGTGAATATCTCTCTTGAGCCTAATAAGAGCGGCTACTGCTTCAGGAGTTGTCAACTTGTAACCAAACAGTGATGTTGTCGTACCACTACAAAGAAAAAAAAATAGAACAACAAAACTTTAAAGAGTTGCACATAATTATTTTCTGAATAGAAAGTGTGTCCATAGGCTCGTCATTTAAGCACTGATATAAACATGCGTATTCTCCTTACTGTTCTCCAATCATTTCTTAGGAAACTAGTAAGGAGAATTTGTCCAAATATCAAGACATCTGTTCCTTGGTGATCACTTCCTTTGTTCTCATCGCTTGATTGTTTGAACAAAAAGTGATGATGTAAAGAGAACACACACCCTGATCCACAGCAAACTGGGTTAGCAAAGTACTAGTTTGTACCAGGCTAATGCATACACACTGTGATGCCTCATAGTTTTCTGATTGTTTCTTTTGTAAATTAAGACGTATGAAGTGTAACCTGTAATTGCAGTCGATCAGATTTTGACAATAGATTAAGACACTAACCACTATTGTTGATTAAAAAAAATTGAAAACTGAAAATTAGATGTCAATCACTAGAATTTTGTGGAGCATCAAGGCAAGTCCTCTCAATGATATTTTTTCAATTCTTACTACACCATCCTGATAATGAATGGAGAAACTGGATATTGATCTTACCAGCTGATGTACTCATGTGCTGGGGACCACCGTCGGTCAGAGTTTGGTCCACATTCAGAGAAGGACTTGACATTCAGACATCTAACAAGACTGCATTTTCGCATCTGTCGCAATGCATTAACATCTGCAAACAAAACAAAATTTTGTCAGCTGTTTCTAAACACGTCTTCCTAATATGTGACAAGTAAATATGATTCTGGAATAAAGCGACAAGATTTGGTTGAGTGTATAAAAGTTATCTCAATTGTTTCAAGAAAGTGGACCACAGTTTTCAACAGCTCTGCACACAATTCATTTTCCAGGTCAAACTTTGAGTGTGATCATTCAAATTTAAGCTACTCAGAGGTGCTTTTCTGTGGATAAAATCTAACCTGCGATCAGGCCGAATTTTAGCATCGCTCTCATATTCTCTTATGTTGGTCGCTCGCTAAAATAGGGTCTGATACAATCTCTCACAGGAGTTCGTGTCGGCGGCCAAATTTTGGCCGTGGGAATCTCGCAATCTGATTGGCCCTTTAACAATAAAGCTGTCAACAGAAGTAAATTGTCTACGAGACTCGCTCACAATTTCGATCCGACTGCCATCGCCAAGGAACAACCAAGGCAGCCAAGGAACAAGTCTGCCGAAGTAAAATGTGTTGCTCTAATAAATTCTCGTCGTTCTAGGAGAATTGTCACCAATTCTTTCTCTCCTGAGAATGTCGTTCGGTTTGACACAAGCTGTCTCTCACTTAACGGTAAACCGATGTTTGGCGAGAACCGCAATCAAGTCGCAATAACGATTTTCAGTTTGTTTAATACTTATGTCGTTTTATTGATCTCTGACATTGACATCAAAGGATCTGACTAGTTTTATAATAAATGTTCTTGGTTTTAAAATTCGCTGCTGCTTAGAGATAAAATTCGCTGCTAATTTCAAATATTTATCACTTCTCGAACTAAATTAAATTACAAAATACTCCTTTGTTTATAAACGGTTTTATTTATATCTTTATTCTAAAGAATGAAACTGAAGGTATTTCTCTTAATTGCCCAAGGATTTTACGCAGAAAATCGGTGACAAATGCGAAGAGAATATTTCCGGATACCACCTGAAATGGGAAATGATTCAAGCCTACAGAATATTTTGGTACATGACAACCTCGTAGTATTTTGAATTTTCATTCAGTTTCAGCTCAGACAGAGCAACCATGTACAATACCGGAACCTTCAAGTTAGCAATCGTGTAAATTTGAGTACTTGTGCCTAGAAGATATATCGTAGCCTATGATTTTCTTATTTTGCCAACATTTACGTGACTTTCTGCAAATTGCCGTTATGGGAAATTTGCATACCGAGGATCGTGCAAGCAGAAGAAATTTTGATTGGCTGTTTTGTTGAATGTCAATTAATCAAAAAAAGTGGGCGGCAGACGTTCCGTAGAAGAATTGTATCAGGCTCTATTTTTCGCTTCGCCCGTCCCGCCTGAATGTTTCACCGAGCGAAATGAAAATAGAGCCTGATCGCAGGTTAGATAAAATCCTAAATTGTAACCATTCAAATGAAAGCTATCGATTAGTACTTATTTCCCAACATGTACTGTATTTCGAGTTTGTTTTCTTTTCCTAATCTTCAACATGGAAGTGGCATGGTTAAAGACTCAGTATTGGACGTACCAGGTTTTCTGTTACATTCAGCATAAATCCTTGCACATCTCTGTGCGGCAGTGGACTTCTGTTCCTCCTCTAAACCTTCAATGACAGCTATTCTGTCAGCAACTTCACTAGCAGAGCAAGCAATGATGTTATCACCATGAACCTGAAAATAAATAAGGCTCTGATTACAGACCACAACAAAATAACAATTATAATTTTATGGACTGTGACTTTTAAGGTTTTTCACTTGCACTGCCACTGTAGAAACAGCCATCTTGTATGGGTGCAAGAATGTGACTCTGCAACACCAGCCTTATAGAAACTTTCAGTGGCTTCTCTACTACAATACTATGCACCATAATCTACATGTACATGAGCGAGAGGGTACTTCACATCAACAGTTTAAAGCTGTATGGTCACCTCCCTTACATGTAAGTTGCTTACAAGGTAGTGTACATGAGGTTGCATGTTGTGTACATTGAGGCCCCTGCTATAGACAAAGGGCTTCCATAGCTGCCACCCTACCCATACCATTATCAAGTTAGTTGGGGGGAGGGGGGGAGAGTGTAACTCAGTTCGATGCTTGTATGTTGGAGCAGGAGTACTATTTGAAATACATGTAGTAGTATTTGTAGAACAAGTCTTACCACAACGGTGCTCTCCACAAATTCATCCATCAACAGATGCCCCTCCAGCTTCAGACGATCAAATGGTGGAAGAAATCCTTTCTTTGCTAACTCACCCACAACTTCTGTAAACCTCGAATCCCAGCCATGTGCCTTTGCCAAAATTACCCTAGCAACGTCTTTTGCATTACGCAGACGGCACTTGTTTCCATCAGTGTCTAAAATGGCCACGCCCTTGTAGATGAAGTCTTGAGCATAGCTACAGTTCATTGCATCTTTCTGTCCTATTGATGTGAGCAGATGTTGAATTAAGGATTAAAATATGCCACATGTTCATTTTGGTCAGAGGCATGTGCCCTCACTAATACACCCAGCCTGTTCAGGGGCCCGTTTCTCGAAACTCCCGATAACTTTTCGGGCCCGGTAAGTATTTTTTCGAGCTCATTTATTTGTCAGCTAATGGTAATCATTGGCCCAAACTTAGCGATATGCTTCACGAAATTATAAAGATTAAGATTTAGCTTTCAAAATCAATGAAAATTGTATAGCTATTGGAGAATATTGTGCACCTAAAATATCTTTCGGGCCCGGAAAGTTATCGGGTGCTTCGAGAAACGGGCCCCAGGATTCAAAGGCCGTTTTTATACTAGAGACAGATAATCCGTCCAGGACAAACTTGGGCAAAGAAAGTTAGTTCGTACAGATGGGGCAAGAAGGATTATGTGTCTAGTTGATCTGTCTTCGGTTGTGCATCTTCCAAGACGAACTACCAAAGTTAGTTGGTCTAGACGCATAATCCCTCTTGTGCCCATCTTTATACTAAGATCCATAACCAGACAAACTAACTTTCTTTGCCCAAGTTTGTCCCAGACAGATTATCCATCTCTAGTATAAAAACAGCCAATGTGCCTTTTCACACACCTGCATCGAGTTATCAAGTGATCTTAATTTGTATTTGTTAGGCGAAGACTTTCACAGGAAATCATATACATATATAATGATCAGGTACATACCACTAAGAATGGAAGGCCACTCATCTCTCCTAGCTTCTAGTTCTTCCTTCAGTTTTGTTCTTCTCTCATTTCTCAAGAAGAGCTCCTGTGCTGAGCGATGCTCCATATCATATACCCCAGTCTCCATTGAGAGCTGCCCATGCCGTGTGTAGTGAGCAATATCATGGTGAAAATTGTCCTTAATTGTCTCTATTAACTTTGCTGCATTCTCTTCCAACACATGGTTGCATTTTGTTACTGAGGGTAGCCTGGAGAGAGATCTGTAGTTACAAGGATTACTTTAGCACCTCCTAAAGTGATTTAATTATTACAGCACCTTTTCACTGATAAGCTATGTGGCCAACTACAATGATTAAAAATAATGTAAAGTGTGGGAGCAAGTCACAACTGGTTTTGGTTTTAATTTAACAACTGGTTTTGGTTTAACAATATTAGTGGGTTGTCAATTTTTGTTGCTGTTTGGTTTTACCTCAGAATCACACAAATTTTGGATCAGTGTGGACTTGTTTCATTATTGTAAGTGTTGAGAACATAGTGATTTTATGATATGTTCAAGCTTAAAAAATTCATGACCTGCAAATTACATGTAAACCAAAATGTATGGTTTCAGATAATATCCATACCCCCACATGGATTTTTGTTGGTTTGAACCTCACCCACCCCTCCAGAAATTCCAGTTTAGTCTCCAACTTTCTGGAACTGAACAATACTTCTTTGAATCACTTTCCAAGAGGTTTCTTTATCTTTAATCATGGTAATTGCCACTAGCGTTACAAATAATGCTAATCCGGCAATGGAGCAGCCAGCAGTCGCTCAGTTACATGGTATCAGAAAAAAAAATGAAAACAACGATATAAATTAAATTATTATATTAAATTAGGTTTGAATAAGCCTTTCTGTCAATTTTTTTTTTGAGAATTTCTAACTGCTGGACATTGTTTTTTTTTTCAGAACTGTTCCTGGCTGCCAGGCAGCTAGACACAGTGTTCAAAAATAGTCATGCAAAGTGATGCTTAAGTACTGATTCACATTTATTCACCTGTAATCATAACGTGCTCTGCATCCCTTGCACATTGACGACCTGGCCTCAATCTCAGCCATCAGTAACTTGTGCCTCGTCTCCTGTCTATTTTTCCAGCCAATCAGCCACTTTGCCGCATCCTCTGCCGATTGCTGTGGTGCATACTGATAACTTGTCGGTGTGCTAACATATGGCATACATCGTGCATCAACAGCTTCTATGTCACTGTATGAGCTATTCAAGCTTTCCAAAGCCCTTGTCACTTCTCTTTCTCTCTGCACAAGTGCACATTGCTTCTCTGCTTCTCTCATGTTCTTCTGTCGTTGTTTGTGGTTAAGCCTATCTTGAAGAGCTTCTCTGCTTCCATATTTCTTTCTTGCAAGAGTTATCAGATCAGATACCAAGAATTCATAAGAGTCATTGTCTATTGACCTAAGATCTCTCTCTGTCAGACTGAATTGTTCCTGTTGAAAAGAAGAAAGAACCATATTGGTACTCAGTACTCCAAATTCAGTTGAGTTTAGGCTCTTCATGTCTGGAATCCCTTGTATTTTGCATAGTCTGGCTTTATCAGTGTTATCTAACTGGTAGCTTAGTTAGGTACTGCAAAGGCATGTGGTTCATATAGAGAGGATATTACACGAGGGCGCGAAGATATGAATTTTATTTGCGAGTGGTAAAAACAGTATTTTACGAACGAGCACTGTGAGAGAGTAAAATATTGTTTTTTGACCATGAGAAAATAAAAGTCATATCTTCAAGCCAGCATGTAATTTTCTTTTTATTATAGAGAGTAGAGTATTTTTGCACAAACAACAGTGTGAAAGCAGGAAATGGCGTCATCGATATCCTCACCAGCAAGGATATGGAAAATATGCCTCTCAAGTCCCAGATGTATAGTAGTTTCATATGAACTGTACAAGTGGTCTATTTTCCACTAAAACACTTGTCTATATAATAAATATAAAGAATATACTGTACATGGGGCTGCAAATAATATTCTTTCTTGAAAGAAAAAAATGCCTGAATAAGTAACCTTTTTGGTGGAATTATTCATTACTCAAGGTAGTTGGCAGTACATCCAGATGGCTATTATCTAATGTCTGATGGTTAATTATTTGCAGTAGGTTTTAGAAACGATTGTTTTGCAAGGTTTGGCCAAAGTGGTTTGGGGGGAGGGGTGGGCAGGTGGGTTTTAAAGGATGACTGTTGTTTGAGGAAATCTGGCTGGTCATCTGGAAAACCAGAATAAGAAATAGTCACCAATAATGACTCGTATTCACAAATGCTCATGAAAAAGTGAATAATCTAGCACGTAACATAGTAAAGAGTGGACCAGTGACAACTACACTATTTACAATATGTCAGTACTTGTCAGGATTTGAAGCTGTTAAGTGCCAAAAGTATTAAACTTTTTGCCCCTGTTCATGACTGTCCATCACTATTCAGGACTGTTGTGATAAATTATCACAGTTTATCACCCATCCCACCAGTAAAGTGCTACAAGTATTAGATTTTTTGCCACTTTTTGCTACTGTGTGCTATTTTGGTTTCTAGACATCCGGGTATGAGCCACACAATAGGGGGATGCTGTTGTATTTTCTGCAATTAAAAACAAAGAACAACAGCTATCTTCATATTTGAGAAGTGGCACTTCTAAAAATCATTGCAGCAATTTCCAGTGATTTTTTTTTTCAGAGCATGTCTCCATACAATTGCAATGAAATAGGAGGCGAGGATTTCCAGACAACTGCAAAAATCCTTACCTAAAGTGACGTCACTACATCACTCACCTTAGCATGGCATTTCCGTCGATAAAACAAAGGGTGACAGCCATCACAGAGGGTCACATCAAAATGAACATCTACACGGTGAGAACAGTTGCGATAACACACCACACATCTCCATTTGGAGTATAACCAGTTCCGCTTCGCCATGATTTCCCAGCATTTGTCACCTTGGCAAAGTTCAACAGCTTTATCATAAGAAAAGGCAGATACCTCATTTAAAGGGTTTGCAACACACAATACCGTGGGCTTGTGTACAAGACTTAGCCTTGCACACAGAGGCTTCCACATGTGCTTGGCATAAGAGTTCATAACACGACAAGTAGCTCCCAATGAAGACAACGCAGGTGCATCCAGATATGAAAAGAGAAGGTTTAACATTTCTGGAGGAAGGCTGCCAAAGTATCGGCCTATGCTCTCAATGCCACTAGCTCGACGCTCTCTGAGGTACAGTCTTGTGACATAACGTGGACTGCCAGTAACAAAATTTCCACTGCAACAATCTGCCGTCCTTCTTCTCTTTGCTCCTGGAGGCATTGTTGTAGTGCTGATTCACTGAAAATTCAAAAATTAAAGGTTTAAAAGAAACCAGTCATCATGTCCCGGGGGGGGGGGGGGGGGGGTACTCCCGTCAATTTTGGATAGGTGTGTGCCGCCAAGGTTCTCAAACCCTGACCCTATTTAAGGGTAGAAAATCGAGAATTGATACCCTATTAAAGGCCCAAAACCAAGAAAAGGCACCCTATTTAAGGGAAACAAGACAACTCGTAATTGTGTTCACTGATAGGTTGTTTTATTTCTTTTCCTCTGTACACGGACGTTTAGCATCAAGCATAGAATACCAGACGTGTACTCGGGGTGTGTAGTACAGTTTTAACAGACCATATCTTTTTCGTTTTGCGCGTTGAGGTGGATACTACAATTTAGTGACCCTATCTAAGGAACATCTAAGGATCACAATACCAAAAAATACCAAAAAGGATACCCTATTTAAGGACTGAGCACCTCAAAAACCCTACCCTATCGGGCGGCACATACCTAATAATAAGTATTTAGCGTATATAAGGGGGTACCCCCCCAGGCATCATGTGCTTTGCTGGGATTAAATGAGGGAGTTTAAAGGTTAAAGAACTCAAAAGGGGCTGTCATCAGTCCTTTGTTGTGATGACCATGACAGTGTCTTAACAAGATTTCATGCTTTTTAAGGCTATAATCCTTCAATAGCTATCTTGACTTCTCCATTAAATCAGTTGACAATGTATGCTGTTCTTTTACACAGTTTTCTGAGGTTAAAAGAAATTCAGCAATGTTTGAGATGTTATCTTTTTTGTCCAAATAAACCAAAAATCTACATGATTTGCACTAGGAGTTCATTTCACCCTCAGGAGAACAGTCGCTTTTGAGCATTTTAAGGGCTCCCACATAGTTCTCGTACATAATCTTACCCTCAGGGTGAAACAGTCATACGAGACCTCTGCAAAATCTGAGACTAATTGGCTAAAAGCAGGATATGGCTCCATTCCATGAATACTATTTGTTAGGTTGACCACAATTTATCAATTCAAGGAAAAGAAAACATCAGTTACTATTTCACTATCCAGACTTTGTGGCTACGGTATGACACAAGCATGACAGATTTTTACATCAATGGTTTACAACATACATACTTGTTCTTTCAACCGTAACCTCTTAAGAAGCCCTAAGGGGTACAAACTCGCACCACCGTCCCGTCCGTATGGCCCCGAGTTATAAACTTCCTAAAAGATATGTTTGTTTAAATTCTAAGAAAGCGATTCCTTATTCATATGATAATGCGGTAAGCTCCTACAGGCTTGGCCAATTTAGAAGCGATATTTTAAAATTCATGGTTTCTTTGATTGTTTGAACCCTGCAGAAGAAACTTTGTTTTGATCCTTCGAGATACCGTATCCTCACGGAACCTCAAACAGGGCTTCTTGAGACATTTTCGGCTCGAATTACTTCACCTATGGCATCAAGGCTTTACCTCAACAACTGCAATTCCAACCTTTAACTTAAGTAAAATGTTTATTATAACGAATCAGAGTTACACAATTTATCAGGAAATCCGCCTGCAACACTGCATTTTTTTCATAAAATAGCAACCCCTGTCTCGTCTCGTTCTCCATAATTGCTACCTTTGTAAGCAGTAACATGTTTTATCCTTTCGAAAATCAGACAAGGTAGTAGTTGTATCTATTTATAGGAAAGTTTCCGTGGTCATCGAACTTTCAATGCCTTGTATTTTACATGTAAGATTAAAAATTGATACCAAATTGCTGTGACATGTGGCATTTCAGAATTATGCATGAAGCTAAGCGTTCGAACTTTTGCTCCGGTTGGCCTAAAATACTTCTCCACATTTTCGCTAAAAGTTCACAAGGCAAACTCTATCTATACACTATCCAAAGATTCTTACAATATGGGGAAAACGGCCTAAAATGCGCGGTAATTCATACATCGATTCGTTTTTTTCGCACCTCAACGCCTCGCAGATTCGCTTACAATAACAATGAACGCTCGGTGAAGTTCTGTGGCCAAAACTGAAGTTTGTGTAGCCTGGTAGTAGCATTTCCTGCTTATTTCCCACAAATGAAATCTCTAGAAATATTATTTCACCGATTTTATACCCAGAAGGATTCAGAAATCAAGCAAAGCGATGTTTTAGGTGCCAGCTTTGTTGTACAAGTTGTGAATATGCATTAGCTCGCCCACAAAGAAGTTAAACGATATCGGAGAATTATTTGAATTTTTCTCCGATTATCGAGTGAAAGGTATTCTCTTTCAAGGAACTTGAAGCTTGATTAATAGCAATGGAAAGACAAACAATATTGCGATCAGATAAACTCTGTTTCTGTAAAAGAAATTCCTTTCAACTGCAAGCTGAGATAAGTTATAACACGAAGCGCTTAGATGAAAACATATCGCTATATTTACGATATTAAATGCGGTATTTTCACGCGATCAAATACAAAGTAAAAATAGAAGAATTCACAAAGCTAATACTGAAATCTTTCCGAAAAAAGATCGCTTTTTAGTTAGAATATATCCTGCGGATAAGGGGCTGCCCCCAGAACCCAAATACAAGCTCTGTGTAGGGCTTGCGTTACATTGCTATCGAACTTAACCAACTGAAGGCAACCAAAGCTCAGTAAAGCGCTAATTTAACTACTTCAATCACTTACCAATTCCTTACGTTGACTTTAACGGGCGTAAAACAGCCAGAACTTGCTTTTTGAGGACAAAATAAATCGACGGAAAAGCCCTGAGAGATAGTAGCGTACACTTCGAACGAAAATTTAGCTGTCACTAAAATCTGACTTTCATCAACCGCGAATATTTAAATACCCCTTACGTCTCATGTGTCCTATTAACAAACAGCCAATCACAGAGCAGAAAATTTACTACGCGACCAATGAGAAAGTGAGAAATATATTCGAACCAGAGGTGCTAACATGTACTCTCACGTGCGCGGAACAATAGAAATCTCTCGGAAAGGTTGCGTACACAAAAGAATATATGATCTCACACAATAACCATGATTGTGTTAACATTAGCATAACCTATTACTGCATGGAAATCAATTCAAACTGAGTGAAAATAAATTCAAGCCATTGTTGTTTATATTAACCTTACACTGTAATTTTTCACGCCATGCATATGAATAAGTTCATTGTTTTCTTTGCTTGTTTCGCTGTATGGCCAATCGGTTGCGGTTTTCGGCTCTCCACAAAAATGAACAAGCCTTAGTAACGATTAACAAGCTGAATATTTAGTTTCCAAATTAACATTTCTATGTGAACCGATGTTTGCCAATTTTTTTCGCGGAGTTGCTAGATTTCCAAATGAATTTTGCTGGCTTCATAAGCCTTTTTTTCTTCTTAGTGGAAAGTATCTTTACTTGCACGCAACTTTCTATAATGTTTCTGAGAAGGTAACTTTTTTTATTTGAAATCATTGTGAAGTAGCCTTAGGCGCTTGGACAATATTATTACATGACAAAATTCACGCGTGATTTTTGATTTAATAGGAATGGAGTTCTTTTTGCCTTTTAAAACGGAAACCTTTTCTGTTGAATAGAGTTTCTCTCTTTGTTTAAAGTCCCATATTGCTGAAGTAAGTGCTGAACTATGGAATTTGCCTGTTAGAGTTTCATCAAATATATTTACCCAATTTTTGATGATTTTGGAGCGGATTTCTTTTATGTACTGACCTCTAGTCAAACTGTTTGTTCTCTAAACATTATTTAACAATATCTTTTTGCAATTCAAAAGGCAAGCAATACTCAAGACATCTCGGCGTCGGGTTACTTGACAATGAAGTCCTTTCCACTTTTGTCCTAAACTTTCAGTCATAATTCTCGTTTAAATGGATGAAATCCAATAGTGTAACTATTCAAATGAAAGTTATCGAGCAGTTCTTTCCTTTTTGTTTGTTTGTTAGTATTTGTCAAGATGAAATTGTTGAAATGTTTGCAGTTTCGAATTGTGGCTCGCTTAAAATACTTTGTGCTTTTGCACGAAGAAGCCAGAAAGCGCAGTTGCCTTACAATCGTGCCACTCAATAACCATGACAAGTTTTTAGACAACGGAAATGCTATTATCTGATGAAATCTTACCAAATGACTTTTCGGGTAAAAACCAACACAGGAAGACCTGCAAGAATTTACATGGAAGTTCTTTAATTTGTGGTTTTCAGTTTCGCAACTCTGCATAAAGCCACGAAATCTGTTTTATCAAGTACATGAGTCGAGAGTGTTGCAATGTTGAAAATATGATAAGTGGTTATGATGGATGCTCAAACTGATATAGCGGAAATAAATTAAAACAAAGGAAATAATTTATTTTTCTTTGATCACCAAGAATTTTGTCAATCCTTCATTTCCTGACATTTCCTAAGTGCAATTTCGAAAACGTTAGCGACTGGAAAGTACTTCTCTTAGTTTGCCATTTGTGTGAGTGGTTTAATACACTTTTAAAAAGCTTTATTAATATATATTATAATGGTCTGCAGACTAAAAAATTACTACCGATGTGATACAGAGCAAGAAACAGCTAAGAGTAGTGCTTTTCTGTGAATGGTCATATTTCGCGTTTTTACCCTCACTCAACAGTTAGAACCCCCTTGTGCAACAATGACAAGCACCACTGGAAAATAACGGTCACAATTTAGTATTTCATCCACAGATCACACTCAAAAAAGAAAAGAAAAAGGCCGCGTTGCACAGCATACTAATATAACATCACAAACTAGTAAGTTATCGAACCCTGAAGGGCATGACTCAAATAAAGGATTACCACAACGAATTTCCGTGTAACTTGTGACTTGCAAAATCTTGTTTAACGAGCAAGTTTGTAGGAGATCAAAATTACCAGGACAACCTGTACTAGCTGTATATATTAACACGTGTACGTCAGTAATATGTTTGAAGACTTATTGCACCTGACATTAGAAATAGATTTCCGTTTTCATCGTAGTTTTTTTTAAAATTAAATCCAAATTCTTTGTGGGTCAGAATCATACGACCTCTTAACTTCCTGATTTCGTATAATTGGACTGTTCATTTACTTTATTGGTCTACTACATTTGTATCCTCGAGTTAACATAACTGATGTCTTTTACATGCAGAAACTGAAATACAGCAGAATCTCGATTCGGTTAACTCTAAGGCCAATAAACTCAACGGGCCATGCGGTTTACACAATGCTACAGTAATTGTCTCTCGATAATTTGAACTTTTTGTCAGCCAGACAGCTCACTCGACTCGACTCTATCTCCTACAAAGACGTTTCACAGAAACAAAAAATAAATTGAAGTGAATTTTGGTTACCCCTCCAGTCTTCAAATTAGGAACCGAGTTCAAAAAGGAAAACACTTTTTGGATTTTGTTTGGGTGTTTTAGTATGATGATGTAATTACCTTAAAATGCAGTTAATGTACTTCTAATTTATTCTAGTCAGGTTTCCTTTTTTCTGTGGAGTATTACTGATGACGATGCTGTTTGTAAGAACGCCTTCCCTTCCTGTTTCAATTTCATGCGGGCAAATTTAATTTTGATAACTAACATGGCTTCAGCCGATAAAATCATTCACGAGTGATTTCCGCTTGTCACTTGTCTTTAGTTTCTGTCCTAATATTGAAAAATTTCCTAGAAAAGAAGGTACAATTAATGGCTAATTAGAATATTTGACAACTCGTTTGGATAATTAGTTGCAAGTGCCAAATCGGAAAAATTTAGCGCATCGTTCATGCTGGTAGTTGAAAAGACACGTTCTAGCCGTGTTTTCGCATGTTTGAGACCTACGTGTACATAAGCTTATTTTCGTTCAGGTTTACGTCTTTTGCGTAGAAAACTGAATAATACCCTTTGCTGTTACCATGCGGGGTATTCAAATGCCAGTTTGCACAGTATTAGAAAGGGCTTGTTGATTTAAACAGGGCCACGTGAAAGTAAACTGAAATAAGCTTTATACTGGCTCAGTGGTTGTCATACTGGTTGTCATTTGTGTGTACAACAAAATTGACTCAGTTAGTGAAAGAGACAGTATTAATCCGACACAATTTTGAGCGTACAAAGGTTTAACAGTGCTTACCTACGTCCTTTTTTGAGAGGTGCAAAAGTGGTTTTCTTCGGGTTGATTTTGGTTTACGCTTGATCCTCGTGTTCGTCTTGTGCGAGAAGCCGTCCGGGCCGAGAATCAAAGTTGTTTTCACTGCCGTCAAAAGTGGCGCGAATCCTATTTTTGCGCTTTCCTGATTGGTCGGTTATTGTTACAATGTCTTTCTCGGGATGACTCAGACAAAATGGAGCTGTTGCGTGGCATTAGAGGATTTAATTCGTTTTGTTTGTTTGTTTGTTTTTCACACTTGCGTTGCCTAAAAATATTCTTAATGCATGGCAAGCTTTCCATTTGTTTTACACTCAAACCGCGATGTGAAAATATGGCTTTTCGCTTTGTTTGTTCTGGAAGGGTTCAATTTATTATAATGGCTTTTGATGGCGGCTAAGAAAACAGTTATTGTTTCATTTTTGCCAAAGGTTTACCATTCAAGTTCAAGTTAAACTTAACTTTACTTGTCATAAAATAAAGAAGTAATTACAACGAGATAAAAAGGTACTGAGTGCCGAGGAAGCCCAGATAAAAGCAAGCAAGTTCTGTCAAACATATGGAAATTACAAATAACTCTGTGTGGCATGAATTATGAAGTACCCAACTTCCCAGAGTTACGTGCATTTCTGGGCGTAGTGAGATAAAAATCAATAAGGCTTATGCTTAACCGCTTATGTCTAACAATTGTTTGGTTATTAAATAAAAACGGAACGGGCGTGGCGCAAGAAGAACTAGCAAAACATTTCTGGTAAATAGGGAAGTAAAAAAAGTTGTTAATTAAAGGTGAAAGAGGAAATAGCTTTTGAACTTCAACTGAAATGTGGAAATAGATGTAGCGTAACGATTGTCTGTGCTAAACACATTAAAATAGTGGACCCTGATAATTCATAGTTCGTGTGGTAACCTTTGCTTTTAAATCAAGGTGCGTGTCGGTTGTTGCATTAGCGTTTCTTAAGGCGTTGTTCAGTTTAAGGCTTTTTAAAGTGCTACTATGATCTAAAATTCAGCTTCTCTTTTCTCTTAAGTTTTCGAAAGTATGTCTGTTAAGTAATCACCATTCCAAAATTTACGCTCAAATTCCAAAGGGAACTACGATTATTTTAGCCGTAATTTTCGGGTACCCTTTGCCGCCATTACTTGATTCAAAAATGTCCGTGAAGAGTTGGGTCGAGTTGGTTCGAGAGCACCGTGACGTCATGTTATCATCCCATTTCTATCAAACATGGCCGCTTGACTTGGCTGAAGGCCGATCTCGCATAAACGTAACAAAGCTTTTGTCTTTATGTTGAAGTGGTTGTAGAGCACGATTTCAGGATAAAGCTCTCTATACACACACGAGAAGATATCAGCTGCTTAGCTGTTTTCCCAATGGGGAAGGAAACCGTCTCAAAAACCGGAATTTCGATGCACAAATCGTTTTCTGGTAAGAACTCATCATTCCGATTAGATATGTCTGCATGAACTGATTTGTCTCTCAACTTCAGGAGAATTTCAGACGCCGAGTACGGGCTACATTTATTTGAGGACCAGTCTTCGAGGTTAATTTAAAAATTGATTGGACCGTTTCAAAAACAATTCCGGCCAATTATTTGTTTACACTTCGATGTCCTTTTTTCACTCCTTCCTCGGAATGTGTTGAAGTCGTCGCTCTATATTACTGTGATCGTGATCACTTTTTGCCCGATATCGCTGAGATCACGTCTTCGGTTCTTTAGTTTCTAAAGTTTTATTTCAAGCTGACAAAGTGAATCAGAAATTTCATGTCAGGTTAAGAGTAGGCTATATATAGGGAAGATGGAGATAGAGAGAGAGGGTACCTTGATAAGTTATAAATTGTCATTTTGATCTAGAGAAGGTAATCTTTCACCAAATGTAAATGCCATGCAATTTATTAAAGTACCATAATAAAAACAGAACTTATCCTTGGCTATTTGTTGATAATAATTTGTGCTTGTTGTATCACTGGACAAGCTAAAATGAATATTTCAAGGTTTTTAAGCCTTGGCACTCTTATTGCACATATTCAAATACAACAATGCTGTACATACTAAATTTAGAACAAGGTAAATATATATAGGATGATATGTGTAGTCTTTGAAACAGAAAAATGAATTTTTTTTACCATCGGGCTATTTGTTAAAGCAGTCAAAGCTCTCCTTGCGACCACTCTGGTAAGCAACCAGCTCTAGTTACAACCATGATTGAGAAACCCTGTTTGATTTGTCTCAAAGTCTGTAGTCAAAAGCTCTCATAAGCAACCGCTTCCGTAAGTTACTGCGATGACTTCTGTGAAATACCGACTGGTCTTTTCCATTGTTCTTAAGTTCACATAAGCGACCACTCAGTCAACGCTTCAATAAAAGAATTCACCTCTATGTCAAATCTAGAGTAACACACAACAAAAGCACTAATGGCTCATTGGCCTGTACTTTCGCAAGCCTCTTCTGTGATAGGCAATAATAAATAATTTAATATTATTACTACAATACTGTTAATAACCATTAACAAAACCCAAGCTTTGTGCTTAAAGCTCTGGTAAGCAACCACCCTCTATAATGTTTGTCTTATCACGTGGTCACTTTCAAAAGCCCATTCTCATAAGCTTTCAGCTCCAGTTGTGACCACTTTTCTGAATTGCCAAGGCAGTCACTTGCGAGAGCTTCGACTGTATTAAAGCCAGCAAAACAAAGGGAACTGGTGCTCTGCCCCTCATCAAAACATTACTAATTAAAAGCACCTTAAGTTACAGGTTGATGGGTTTCTCACATCATTTTCTGCTGATAAGGTCACATGAAATGCCCATTTACAGTGTGACCAATGCTACCAGGGCCATCAATTTAATCAAGGTGTCTTGTTTGTCTAACACAGTTGTTATGCAATACTGTTAAAATGGAGGAGCTGAGGTCCCTGACTAGTTTGTACACAGTGAAAACTAATCAAATGGGACAGCAGCACCTTAGCTTGTGGGCTTTCACAGATTGTCTCCGCAAGCCCTACCATTAGTAGTGAAAACACTAAACAACACTTCAGTGCCAGGCTTAGTGGACACTACTGAGACCCTCACCTCAGGCATTCCGTTGAGAAAGTGGGAGAAGCAAACACCAAAGTATTAGGCTGGGAGAGCAGAATTTCAACAACTGAAGTTGGAATGTTGTACAAGTCAGAAGGGACTACTGAGCTTTTTTATGTTAATGATGGGTCCCTAATGATTTATTGTAAGCAAATGTCTGTAAATTATTAAAATTGTGAGACACCCACTTAGCCATGTACACCAGCCAGGTAAGTTGCCACTTTGTTACTAGTGCAGTCTTGCTATTGATTCCTTTTCAAGCACAAGTCATGTACAGTATTTGGTTGTGAATTTTAATTATCCTTAAGTCTGTTGTGACCTCTTGTATTAAACGAATCAACTGTGTGTGAACTTGCTGGTGTGTGAAGCTATCCTGGTGATACTAGAGTGAACTGGAAAATACTGAAAAAAAAACTGTTTAAGAAACCATAACTCTTTTCCTCAAAGCACAGGAATCTATCAGGTGTAAGAACAAATAGCAAGTAAAATAGTCAAATATACAACTGGCAAATCTGGTTTAAAGTAAAAATCATATTAAAAATTCTGACAGCATACCCATCCCTGATATGGATTTATAATGTATAATTATGCACTTCAAGGTTCAGCATCCTGATGCAAACTCTCATGTGAGTTTGGGAGAAAACAAGACTACACTGTAACACTGATTGATTACAGCAGCTCTTACAGACTCACTCGTGTTAATTTGCATCTGGATGTGTACATGTACATGTGAACAGTTTTTTCATTTGGGTTTTTACTTTGTGGTTTGGTCTGGTAGTAAATACACAAGAATGCTGATATCTTGGAAACAGGTTGACAAAACATTTTATTTTAACATGCTGTAACATGGAACTGACCTACAGTATTCCCCACTTATTGTATAAATAGTTGGATATTTACAAGGCATAACTAAAAAAAAATACACAATTGAACACACACTTAAATATTATACAGCCTTGCAACAAAATTATTAAATTGTGATCAGCTGTAAGCTGAAGTTAGTTGCAATGATTTTATTCATTGAAGAAATAGTCAACAAATTCTTGCATAACTTTTCTGTAAAATCTGACCGATAACAGTGAGTAATACAGAGAAATTACAGAGCTCTATATGCTGGGTAAAACTGTAAAGTCATAACAATTTTACATGAGCTCTGATTTTCGGCCAATAAGCTTATTACGAAATTCGAAGTTAGGGAATTGAGATACTGCGAGCAAAATTTTAACGCAGAAAAAAGACATAACGGTGGAAGAAAAGTGAAGGAAACTAAATATAGTTAGGCCTACTAAGTACTGACGTCTACTTCGCCGGCAAATTCAGTTCCTGTTCTTCTTCAAGAGCCATGTTTTCTTCGTACGCCGTGGCTTCTTCCAGGGTTGCGACTGGCTCTAAATCTTCATATTACGCGATGAAATTAGCCCCACTGTCTTCCATATCACTGCTGTTCGCGTTAGAACTCAATTCGGAGCCGTCTTCCAAAGAAATGGACGAAGAACTTGAGCGAAACTCTCTCTCCTCCGCAGAGGCCTCCTTGACCGCACACTTGGGAAAAAGCGCGCGGGGGCTGGGAAGAGGGAAAAATTGAAGCGCGCGCGCTCCCGTTTTCTCTCTCCAGCGCTCCCGCTTCACTCTTTTTTTCTTTCATTGGTGTTTACTAACAGCAGTCGGGGGAACAAGTACTTGTTTTGGTCAGTTTTCGTATCTATGCCCGAAGAAGCCCGAAGGGGTCCGAAGAAGCTCCGATTTATATTGTCCAATCAGAGAGAACTACGAACTCGCGCAGGAGGAATCTTTAGGCCATAAACTTACTTCCAGACATGCTTTGCCAGTATCAGCGAGAAGTTTGGCTGTTGGAAGTTCTGAAATTTATGCGTTACTGTTGAATAATGGTTAAAGATAGGTTTGTTGAAGCTTAATTGGTCACATATTTAGATTGTTCTTCATTAATCTCGCCGGGGCGCAACACTGAATTGCCAAATTATATTTTGTTTTTACGGCTTTCCAAGGCTGAAATATAGCGTTGTTCAAAGCGCGTTAAAAGATTCGATAGAAAAGAGGGTTACCTGATCTTAGGAAAGGCAGTTAAGTTCGGCTGAAACGTGGTTCACCCGTGGTTTTGACATGAGTCTTTACACCTCGCTGATTACTGTGGTGAAGCAAGTATTCTTCACGAAAGATAAGAGAGTATACTGCACTGGTTAAATATTTTCCGCGTCCTCATTCACATTCATGCAAAATCTGAAGAAAAAGTTGACTCACGGAGCGGAAAACAGCTGAGTGCATCAAAGTCCTCTTGCACTTGCCGGGAGGAGAACAAAGGAATTCTCTATTTTCAAAGCTTTAAAAGCCTTATTAAGTCTGTGTTATTCCCAATGACCACTATTCTGATCCAGGTTAATTTTCTACTAAAGAAAACTGCTGAAACAACGCGCTTTTTTATCTGAACCAAAAACAAGAGCTAAATTTGCTGTTTCCACAGCGGTCCGCATGTTGTATTGATTCTTCTCGTCAATAATTCTCAACTGTTTGTTAGCATTACTGACTTCGTTTATGACCCACTGAGAAACGCCTTCCAAGACAAACGCATCTGTAATTCTTTATTATTCAAGCTCAGAAGGAATTAACATTGAAGAATCGACTGAGAAACCCACAAATTCTGACTTGAAACTGAAGTATTATTATACGGTTCATAATTCTTGGTTTCAAGACAAACTACTGCTCATTTGGTCAAGCATTTTGCCATAAATACAAAAATTAAAGCAAGATGAGACAGCGTTTTGATATCGCTGACATCATTATCAAGACTGAAATGGTGATAAAGTGTAAAATTGAAAAGAATAAGAATACAAATCTGAATCCATGAGCATATCAATCAGTCGGGTCTAAACAACGGATTACGCACGGATTTATTAATAGCACGACGGCGAAATCGTTCTCGTTGTCGTGTTTGCTGAGAGCTAGTCAGTTTCCCCATCCCTTCCATGCTCACGATATTTCAGAGACCACTCGTCCAGCCGACTTATAATATTGGCCCTTACCTGTACTCGGCGACCCGTCACAAACAATTCTTAAAATAGATGTCACCCAAATTTAATAGAGAGCGCGTAGTTTGTCCTGATAAATATTTTTTAACGGTCTGTGCTTTTTCTTCCAAGTTGAGAGTAGCCGCTTTTGAAAGCAACAGAATAAACTAGTCCTCACGTTAAATAGTTTTAGAAATGGAGCCCTTTTGGTATTTCACTCGAGGTGATCGAGGCCCTGAGTAGCCCACTGGCCAAATGCCGAAAATCGCGGGCTCAGTCTTTTCTCGGAGAAAAGATTTTGCCATCAAATGGCACTTGTTCCCCCGACTGAACAGGAGCCTCTGCGGAGGAGAGAGAGCGAAACTTGTATTTTGTGAGTTTGAGACTGTCATGTGACGTCACAAGGAGAAAGCCGCTGAAAGAAATTTGTAGGCTCAAGTAATTGTTGTTTCGGTAATGGCGGACCTAATTTACACACTTTTCGGCGGGTTTTTGAAGGGAACTGCTTTGTCAGGTTGGTAAGAATGACATTTTTTCCGGAAGTTTTAGGTCTGAACATTAACTTCGGGCCCAAAAATCGCTTTTAAAAGAATGTAGATTTTCGTCGCAGTAGCACTTTAAACATATCAAAATGAAAGAAGAACAAAAAAAACTAACACCGTGATGCTGTACTTTGTGAGTACTTCTGTGTTAGGTAAGGTAAGGTAAGGTAAGGTAAGGTAACTTTATTTAAACACGGTATTTCCTTCAGGTATACATTTACATTGAAGTATAGAAAACACTAACTTCCTAACTAATCTGAAAACTAAGATAAAAGAAACTAAAATAATAAAGATGAAAAGAAAACACCTGCTTTTCAAGGAGGCCGTGCGTAAAAACAGAATATCGCTAATTAAATTATTTGTCAATCGAAATGTATGTCTCTTAATTTTCCCTTAAATATACTAGGGGATGTCAATTGCCGCACCTCCAGAGGCAAGCCGTTCCATAACACACTACCGCTGTAAGAAAGACTTCTTTTGTAAAATTCAGTACGGGGTTGCGGAACAGCAAGCTTGTATTCATTCTCTCTAAGGTTATAACTGGTTAAATCACAGCGACGAACAAAACGGGAAGTCAGATATTCTGGAGCAGTGTTATTTACAATTTACAGGTTTGTTCATTTGAGGAATACGAAAGCGGTTTTACAAATTTGAAGTTTTAAACTCTCTGTAAAATCCTTCAAACTTCACGTTTGAAAGACCGCTCGCACAAAACAAACACAAACAACAAATGAACATGAAAATATGAAATTCATATATTTGAACTGCGGATAAAGATAGAATTATATGTAGATCATCGCAGTGAAGGTGTTTCAACCTAAGCGGTTGAAAAGAAGAAACCTGAAAAATTCAGGCCGTTCAAGCCTGAATTTTTTCAGGTTTCTTCTTTTCAACCGCTTAGGTTGAAACACCTTCACTGCGATGATCTACATATAATTCTACAAACAACAAAGTACACCATCGTGTTACTCTTTTAAGTGTTTTTATTTCATTTTAATCCCTTTAGAAAGCCCTAGCCTAAACAATGGATTAATATAACCTTTGAATGCAGAGGTCCACAAGACGCGTAAATAAACCGCACTGGTTCGGTTTTGCGGGATCTCTGGTGTAGAGATGCTGGAGCCAGACGTCACTCGAAGTGTAATTGAACAAAACTGAATGTAAGGCTGGCACTAGCTCTGGCCTTGAGGAAGGCTAATTTTGATAGCCGAAATATTGGCCTTAAATAAATCAGCCCTTTGCCGTAGTGCCAGCCTTGCATTCAGTTTTGTTCAATGGATTAATTTGACACTGAAACAGCCCTTTACCTGACAAGCACAGATCACCGCACAAACAGAGGATGGTAAGCCCAGCTGTTTACCCACTACACTGTTGAAGCTTCGACTACCGGACCTAGATTATCCAGACTTTTCTCTATGGTCCCGATTTATTTATCAACATTTACCAGTGATGTACATAACAGGTTTAAGCGGTAAAAACCGGTGTAAGCAATTCGTTGAAACAATACTTTGTTTGCTCCAGGCTTTTGATTTTCCGTGCAGTGAAAACAGATTGAGAGCACGATCAGAAAAGATGAGGTTACGCATACGACTATTTAATTTTAATCGTCTGTGAATACAGTTTCCTCTAAAAATAACCAAGATCTAAGGCCGTCAGTCTTGTTTGATGATGTATTCATTTTCGAGTTAACTCAAGAAAATTTTTATTCTTCTTGATTATCCGGACTATTTTCCGTGGTCCCGCTCGGCCTCGCCCTGCGGCCTTTACGCGCTTGTCGAATGACAGAAGGAGCCTTGGGGCCGATCACGATAGCGAGACGTTCTAGGCGAATCTTCACGTTATACTTGACGGGAGACGTTACATTTGAGTTCCCGCCGAGAACGGCTGCATAGGAACGAGGCTGGGTCCCACCGAGTCCGGTTAATCGAGGTTCGACTCTAATAAATTCGTTTTCGGTCAAATGATCAGGCCATTTGAAGTTCTACTTGCTTATCAGACTTATCAGGCTGGACTACTGTAGTAGGAGGCAATAATTTTAAACCGGCTTATTTTCTTTCATATTTGCCTCACACATCTTGGTGACTGAGTAGAACCACTGATGAATGACGGAAAGGATGAGTTTCACTGAGTTGATTTTATTCAATTTTTAAGTCTACAAAAACTTTCCAGTTACAAAAGCCGTTCATTGATATTTGATATTTATTCATTTACGTTAAGTCAATAGTAGGAGATTAGTTTTTATCTCAGTAAAATCAAACAAACAAACAAACAAACAAACAAAAAACTACACACCCAGAAAACAATCTGTCCTAGCTTCAATTAATCGTTTGATTCAGTTTACAATTCTTGCAGTTTAGCCTGATACGGCCATTTTTACGCTGACGTTTAAGGAGCCCGGTAAAGAGGTTAGAAAACGACACCAAGGTCCACGACTTTTCGCCACACTAATTAACCAAAAGCTAACACGCCACTGCAAGTAACTATCCAGTAATCAAAGATTTTAAAAACTCATTCGATCAAGTCATTTCCCCCCTAGGTAGTCTACATCATAAATAATTCTAAATCATAGATAATCTGAATAAAGTAATTTGTCATTTATATTTAAATCTTTAATTGTGATTTAATCTTCTTTAAACGTCTCTTTGCACCGTTTGTATCCGTTCCGTTCCGGTTTCTGCAAGAAATACGTCAAAGTTTAACTCATGAACTCCCCCTGTAACTAAAGTTTATTCAGCTTGTCATGAACATGGAATACAAGAAAAACATTGAGCCACCAGCGGAGTGGGAACACGTGACCTTTCGCACACCAGTATTCCTCCCTGTTATCTAACATCTCGCTTAATAACATCATTACTGTAATCCTCTGGTTCAGGAGCACCTGTCTAGTTCTCTCATTGAGCAGTAATAATCCTTCTCGTGCATCAAGGCAAGAACCTACGGTGACCAGCACTCCCTCTTCCTCCCGTTACTCCTTGTCCCATCTCACGTTTAGCCTTTCCCGCTGTTATCATCTAACCTCATATCTTCAATACTTCGATTCTATAATGTTTTCTCTTAGCATTGGACATCAAAGCCAGACTGTGCCGCAACCAACCCCCTCCCCCGTCCCTCCTCGTTCCAACGATATGTAATCCTGTTATCCATCGGGTCATCTCACCTAATACCTTCAATTCTGTGATTGTATGTTTTTTTTCTCTCACTCTCAGCAATGTCAAATTTAGTAACAATTCTGCCTTAATTGTTAATTAATTGTAATTAGTAGGTGAAGGGCCTTTTATGGAAACACTAC
Source organism: Siderastrea siderea (assembly GCA_964030785.1). Taxonomy (NCBI): domain Eukaryota; kingdom Metazoa; phylum Cnidaria; class Anthozoa; order Scleractinia; family Rhizangiidae; genus Siderastrea; species Siderastrea siderea. The sequence goes on from OZ034977.1 coordinate 3,159,069, forward strand.
TAATAAACTGTTTTCATCATCATCATTATTATGTTAAACCAATTTTATCATTGGGCATCAAAGCCAGACCGTACGGAAACTAGCCCCCCTCCCCCCTCTCCCACTGCAGTCATTCCACCCCATATGTAACCCTCCCTTGTTATCTGTCATCTCACCTTATATCTTCAAAACTGTGATCCTGTGGTTCTCTCTCTCAGCAATGGCCACTTTACCATCGGGCATCAGAGCCAGACCGTACGGGAACCAGCACTCGTTTAGGGCCGTCCCGAATTTTCCATGTTCCCTCAGGGGATCACCATCCTTGGAATACACTCTGACTTTATGGTTCTCATAGTCGGCTCCATACACCTCGCCTCGTGCAGTATCGAACAGCATGTAACGCAAGAAGGTACCTCTTGGGCCAAAGAAGGAGAGGAAATTACCAGCGTTGTCAAACACTTGAATCCTCTTCAGCGCTGAATCCGCTACGTAGATTTTTCCGGTGTCATCACAGCTCACGTTTCTAATGGTCTGAAACTCGCCTTCATTTGGGCCAAATTTTCCGAACTTACAGAGAACCTTCCCGTCGGCGCCGAAGATGTAGACGCACAAGCCCGAGATATCTCCGGCGATTATTCGGCCGTCGGGATCAGTCGTAATATGTGCAAATCGAGGAGGGGCCTGCGGTGCATCGCCCGCTGGGTGCGGCGTGATCTGCAGAAGCTGGTTTCCATCGTAATCAAAGATCTGAATCCTACCAGTTCCTCCTTCGTCTTCATCAGCGACAAGAATGTTACCCTCTTTGGTGAGACAGAAGTCCGCCATGCCATTCACTTTTCCTTCTCCTCTCTTCAGCAGGCATTTTAAGATTTTTCCTTTAGCGTCAAACAGCTGGATTCTCTGGATCGTCACCACTTCCCCAACTCCGATAACATGTTCTTCAAGCACGAGAAACTGGCCGTCTTTATCGATGGCGACTTTCTCCGGGTAGCTTATTTGTCCATCAGCCATGCCATAATCACCAAAGCACCAAATCTCAGGGGGCTTATAATCGGGCTTCTCGCTTGGTAGGGCCTCAGAGGGGATATCAAATTCTGGCCAATCACCGAGCTCTTGCCCCAAACTCAGTATGTACCCTTTCGCTGCATCGTCGATGGCTTTAACTTGGGCTAACAGGCTAGGATTGTCTTTTTCTTCAATTGCAGAGTACACTCCGCCAACTCCCTTTAGCTTTTCTAACAGAAAACGAAAGTAGTTAGCTACCACCCCTGGTTCGTCGAAGTAAATGAACGCAACTTCCAGCAGGGCGATTTTGCAGGCAATCAGCCGGTCCTCGGTTGAGTTGTCGCTGTCCTCCAACACCATTTTCCCCGTCTCCTGTTTCAGCCAAAACTTTGCTTTATTGAACGTGTCTTCGTCAGGCTTCACGTATTTCAGCAAGATTAGCCTGTCACGAATGTTGAGAGCTGCAGATCCGAGGAAACTGCGGAAGGATTTCGCTTCAATGCTGCGAATCTCCGAGATAATTTGCTCCTTTAGCCATCTGTACGTAGCATCGTTATCCTCGACGATTTCTTTGACTTTGTCCCATTGTTCACTGACAATCAGCTGAAAAGTGAGCTTAAGCCAAGCTTTCAATGACCTCTCAGGCATATTTAGTTTTGGTAATGAGGCGAAACGAAAATAACAGGTTGCTTGCGTGCTGTTAAATATAAACAGTTGTGATAAGCTTGAATATTGTTTTTCAGTTTTGTATTGTGGTCTTGAATTTGTAATTTAAGAATTTAGAAATGCCATTTAAGCGAAACAGCTGGTCAAACAAAAGCAACAAATGAGCAACCAGCTAGTTTCGATGAATATTTTAAAAAAATGTATCAGGGTTGATTTCAAATTTCAAGAAAATCCTACAAGCGCGATTATGCTAATCTGGGTTAAGCGCCAACTTTGGAGATAAATTTTTTTTACAAAACTTCTCAATAAGAATTTATTTAGTTACAAACAAATGTTATAACCCGTTTTCGATATTTTAAAATTCAGTTTGAAACAACAGACATCATAAGAGTTTGTAGGCGTGGGTTTGTTTAGTTCATTCCTCATTGATGTCCATTGTTTTAATACATCGAAATTAGGTTAATTGAAGCTAAGATTGAGCAGTGAAAAAGATGCTTTTCAACGAGATGAAAATCCTGCGTTAATTTTTTACGCCAAGAGATTAAGACGGAATCCATTAGGAAACTGAGTAATTTTAAGTTTCAGTGGACAAAAATCTTGTACCAGAATAGTTTAAAGCATATCGCATTCTTTTTTACATTTTTTGAGAGCTATGGATGTAATTTGTTAACCCCAAAGACAATTTCTTATGGGAGCCCGAGAAAATAAATTTCAAATTTCACAAAATGAAATCTTACACATAAAAATTTACCTATTTTACCCGTGTTATAACAATTCCTGTGAAATTTTAATTTTGATTTCACGGGCTCCCATAAGAAATTGTCTTTGGTGTTATTACAGATAACTAATTACGTCTATAGCTCTTAAAAAGTACAAAAAAGAATGCGATATACTTTAAATTATTCTGGTACAAGATTTTTGTCCACTGATTACTCAATTTCCTGATGGATTCCATCTTAATCACTTATGATGTTGTTTATGCTGATTAGCGCTTTTTTTTTTCACTTTCCTTCAACTGCCAGAGCCGGCTACTTTCCCCAGTGGGGAACTAGTACTAGGGATATTAGTGACGGGGAGGTACGAAGGCCTTTTTAGGGTTTGAAATTGGCGATGTGGGCCTTTTTGGGATTATAAATCTTCTGGTGGACTGTTTTTGGGCAGGACGATTTTGGCAGGTCTTTTTTTAGGCCTGATAAAAAGCATGCATACCTCAGGGTTGTCCATTTTATGTCAAAGAATTGCATCCGGTCGTCTCTTTTACAAACTCCTGAAACTCAGAAGAATTGTTTTCAGTGCGGTCGATCTGAAGCAGGAAGAATTAAAATCTTCAGTTCCGATTATTTGCCACTGGGTTTCCGAAGGTAGGCTATCTAGGACACGATTTCTTTTCTTGATTGGCTGGCCTTGGTAGCAAGCGTTTCCGTAGGTTTTTTCCACCCGTTCGAGGCATTTTTCGCTTTTTGGCGGCGCGAAAATTAGGGCCAGCGCAACACTGATTGAAGGACCCCAATTTTCGTGCGTTCAAAAAGAGAAAAAATGCCGCAAACCCGCAGAAAACCCTACGGAAACGCTTGCTACACAGGCTATTGATTGGCCTACGAATGTTTTTATGACTCGTGAGCAGACGTCTTTCCCCGGATCTTTCGCTACCGTAAATTGTGTCTCGTGTTACAGATATGTTAGGGTCAAATTTCAGTGTAAATGATTAATTTAATATCTTTTACAGCTTTATTAACAACATAAGGATTTTGCCGAATTTTCTATTCATCTGCCGCCCAGTTGATCTTTGGTGCAACAACCCAAATAATAACCGAAAAAAAATAGGTCGGTTGTCAGACCTCCTTCAGTTCCGCGCTTTTGTTACAAGCGAGGATAGCCTGCGTGGCAGGCGCTAAAAGGGGAGGGAGTGGGGAAATTAGCAAGCGTGAGGGAAGTCTCTGTCACCCTAGCCTGTTCCAGGCGTTAAGATAGTGGAGCACGAGCGGAAAATATAGCGAGCGGAAGAGCGGGAAAAACGAGGAGAGACTGGGGAAGAGGGCGCTTCGCCCCAGTCTCCCCTCTACTCCCATCCGATTTCGCCAATCCCGCTCTTTCGCTTGCAACATTTTTCGCTCGTGCTGCACTATCTGAACGCCTGGAACAGGCTACTGTCACCCAGGGTATATGAACTAGGGCCCGTGCTGGAAATGAGTATGTAAGCAGGCTGGCAGAGGCGTGGAATCACCTGAGTTTTTAAATTTTTTAACACGCATCATTTTGACAAACACACATTTTATTTCATTGTCAGGATAATAAACGAGAAAGGTCTATTTTCTCTTAGCATTAAGGAAAAAATGCTGGATAAGATCTTTCGTTAAATAAAATCTACAGAATACAATAAATTTAATAGAATTTAATAGAATTTATGATACTAGCAGAAAGTTTAGCCAATGAGAAACCTGATTCTGATTCGCCCGAGTTCCCCTTATACGTTTCTACCATTTCGTGCAGTACGGTACAAGTAAACCACAGGTGACCAGGGCTATTCTAAAGTGCAAAGGATCAAAACTGTTATCGTTTTCTCTTTAAAATAGTTTATTTTGACAAAATTAGCTGATAGCATTTAACCTCCATTGCTGACCGAGCCACTGATGTCCGACGATGCAAATCCCCCGTCATCATCATCGTTAGTCAATCCACAGCAACTGTTTCTCCCCAGAACATAGTCATGCAGATTCTGAAACGACAGTCAATCAATCAATCAATCAGTCAATCAATCAATCAATCAATCAATCAATCAATCAATCAATCAATCAATCAATCGATCAATCAATCAATCAATCAATCAATCAGTCAATCAATCAATCAGTCAATCAATCAATCAATCAATCAATCAATCAATCAGTCAATCAATCAATCAGTCAATCAATCAATCAATCAATCAATCAATCAATCAGTCAATCAATCAATCAGTCAATCAATCAATCAATCAATCAATCAGTCAATCAATCAATCAGTCAATCAATCAATCAATCAATCAGTCGTGCTAATTACTGAAATTAATGAATAAAAAAGGTCATATGTGACTTTTTTCTGAGATTAGATAAAATAGGAAGCAGTTTCCGTTTTTCTTTAGTATTTCGAAGCAAGAGTAGCCGCTAAAGAGAAGAGAGAGTATTGTGGAAACACGAACCGTGGACGAGTACTTCCCTTGCTGTAAACAGTAGGAAACATTTCGCGTGTCAGTTTTTTAGAGTTAAGAGATACATGGTAGAATTAGAGAGAATGAGAGAAACGGAGTGTTTCCACTGCTGTGTCGAGTTATTCCAAGCTAAAGGACAAATGTTGAATCCTTTTGTTAGAAAATATGCCCATGCAAGAATTTACATGTCTCTTTGTAGTCATGGGAACACAGCCTAAGCCAACCAGAACGCACTATTGAACCAATTCACCAATTAGAGTGCACTATTCAAATGTTGTTTTCTAAAATTAGGAGGTAAACGTTAACAACTGTCAATCAATCAATCAATCCATTCATTAATGTCAATGCGTAGGATAGGGTTGCCCAGTATATCCGAGTCACAGGCTCATGTATAAAACGCATGACAGAAAAAAAAACATAAAATAGAAAACTTACTATGATTCAAACAATACTTATAGGAATGTTAAGTCTCGAGAAAAGGTATATTCAGACGGAGTTTCTAGTTTGGTAATGCTAACTTATGATGAGACTTCCGTTGAGTAGCCCAAAGGACTCGAAAGTAGACGCAAATTAGTCGAAATCAGTGCAAAAAAGTCAGAATGATACTCAAGCGTTAACTTCCCACTCTCTCGACTTGGCGTGAAATGTCATGATGTCACCAAATATGACATGCGCTTCCAGGCTTTTAACTGGACTTCGCTCTCATCCGGGAGAGGAAAAGAAAGCCTAGAGACTAGGTTCCAAACATTTCGCTTCAATGCAGCTTTGCTGCCGTGGTACTACTTAAGGAAACAATACTGAGACCAACTTGCGTGGACTTTCCTTGGGCCATTAATTGGGTGACCAGATAACCGAACTGACGGGCAAATAGTAAATAGAGATTCGACTGTACCTTGTCATCGCGTGAACGGAAGGTTCCACACAAGCCGCTCTTCACATATAGGTTATCTCCACCAGAAATCTGGGCCATGTCAGTATTCAAAAGAGTACAGTTGTGTTCTCCAAATTCTTGTCGGTTAAATATGTAACTGTCGCATAAATCTGATCTCAAGCATAAGTCAAAGCACTGAATCAAAGTCCACACTGAACATGTTTCGATTACATGACCTTCACAGGGAGTTGTCTTGAACCCGTTGGGGTGGTCGCCGTCATCTGCTAGAACTGAAAGATATTTGAGCAAATTAAATATTACTACCATCATCAACGCTATCACTATCACCATTACCATCGCCCTCCTCCTTCTCCCCCCTCTTATCGTCATCAGCATAATTATCCCCATCATTCGTTCTACCATTTGTAATAACAGTGGCACCCCCTCTTTACAGACAACCCGTTAAAGGGACACTGTCACCAGTTTATAAGATAACTTTGAAAAGCTAAAAACATATGTTAGTCAGAAGGAACCCAAAAATACTGGTTGGGTTTTGTTTAAAACTACTCTACCAGTTCTCTGAAACTGTCATTAAGTGTGTTTGGCCGCGGATGGCCAAGATGGAAATGGATTACAACTTGAAAACATCAGGCTGGTGTTTGCAAGTTTTTCCTTTGTTTCATGGAAAAATCGCCAGAAACTGACTATGGTTTGTTGTTCCTTTGAGAAAATCATTTTATTTCCTTCTATTGATGTTCTAGGAGTATTCTGTGTACGAGAAAAGGCATGTAATTTAAATTTCAGCACATTTTTCACCCCAAAGCGTAAAAATCTCCGTGACACAGTCCCTTTATTACGGCACCTCATTACTAAAGCTAGTTTATTTTCGTCAGAAAATAGCTAATAAAGTCATTTTTTCCGTCTAAAAAAGGTAAAAGAAAAAAACTCGCAAGATTTTCGTAACCTGTTGCGCGTTGGCGGCCGGATGCATGGATGGGGTCCCCTACCAACCGGTGCTCGGCCGGGTTGTTCGAAATCCGAGTAACGCTAATCCCGGCCGGGTGAAAAGTTGGCCAAGATTCCAGTTTCTCTTGTTGAAAAGAGTTTTCACGGTAATTTAGAGTGGCCGTTTGAAATCAACGACAGTCAAAACGAAGGGCAAAAAGGATTTAAAGGAATTCTCATCTTTTGGCTGAAAAGGGACTCTTTTAAAAATTAAAACTAATCCTGGGCTAGCCGTACTCCTGCTTTGAACAACCGGCCGGGTTCAGAGGTGCTAATTGCTATTAATAAATAACATTCTAATAAATATCCATATTAACTCACCTTCGTTGACCCATAAATGGAATAAACACAGGGAAAGAACAGCAATTAACCCACGTCTGAGCCAATGAGCTGCTGTAAAATTAATATAAATACGGCGATCATTTAAGCGTTTAGTATAACCTGAGCGGAGATGCATAACCTCTGTTGTGCACTCAGTCTTGCTGCCTTAACTGCTGTGTACAAAGAAAGTTGGTATGAATAAAACACTCCCAACAGCAAGTGTTTCTAAATAATGAAAATGTGTTTATGTGGGGGGGGGGGGGGTGGTGGGGGGAGTGGAAGAGGTTTAAATCAGTCCCCGCACTGGCTTAATAATAATAATAATAATAATAATAATAATAATAATAATAATAATAATTTTTAATATATGAAACAACTTTTATTACAAAATTTCTAAGTATTAACATAATCT
>OZ034977.1:3794208-3924208 GCA_964030785.1 Siderastrea siderea
AATGTCACTCTATTAGACTGCAATGAATCGACAATAACTAGGGTACCACTTGATGTATTATCCACCGAGTTATCTATAGCATTTTCTCCTTCAAACCAGTATTTTTGTGTATAATTTCTCCAGTGGAGTAAATTTTTGCGGAAAGAAAAATTTGCGGGAAATTTATTTTGCGGGAACTTAATTTTGCGGATCGCGAAAAAACCCCGCAAAAATCGCAAGAATTAGAACCCGCAAAAATTTAGTGCCACACGGTATTAAGGTGGATAGCCAAAACATAAACAAGAAATTCTGAAGAATTTACAGGCGGCGGATAGTCCTTCACCCCCCCCCCCCTCCCTCCTCCCCTTTGCCTAAGGAAAAGGTTTAACTTTAGTAGTTCGTGGTTTCCGGTGACCTTTTATGGACAATTTGCACTTCCGGTATGTAAGGAATCAAATGTATGTATGCAACTTGAGAACTCTGTTTGTTTGTGAACCAGTGACCTCTGTACGACTCTTTCTCCAGGAGAAAACCCTGTGGCTTTACCTGGAGAAATAAATCTTTCTTAAACCGTGATATCGTTAAGTACGGCCCTTTGGCATTCACGACAAATGTTTCAGCCTTCAGGCAAGGGCTCTATTCGGATAATAACGACACGAGTGCAGGCTAATTGCAATCTATTTTTATATAAAACGATGCAGGTCCATTTTAATTTACGTCATGATAACAACAAGGCCATTGTTCGAATGCCGACACTATCTTCGTTCCTCTGCTTTGGGACATCGGAGGACTCAAGAATGGAGTTTATGATCGCTTTGGCAACGCGTCGAGCTGGAAGCACTGCGTAACCACTACTAACAATAGTCTCCACGAGTCATTGACGATCTCGCAGGCTAAGTAGTCTCAGCTTTCCGGAAAATCAATGAACCTACATCGCTCTCTTCAACAAAACGATGTTGTTTAAAAACCACTTTCGTAAGAGTTAAATGAAAAACCAATTGCAAGGCTGATCGGACAGCTAAGAAGGGTAATAATTTTATTGCCCAATATTACCCTTCTTAGCTGTCCGATCAGCCTTGCAATTGGTTTTTTGTTTTATTCAACATTGCTGATCCTGATCTACACCAAGATCCGGCTTCACCTCGCTACTGTTTATCCAAGTGGTCCTTGCATCGAGTTACCAGAGTTAAATGACCCTGTCATGAGCAAAATGTCCGGTATTTGAGAGATTAGCTTTCAATATGGTAAAATCGGCGTCATTATAACGAGCCTAATTGTTCAGAGGCCGCGCGGAGACTAAGTGAACTGATTTTCGCCAAACCAGGAATGCGCGTTGCATTTTATGAGTCGGCCGGACGTGCCTAGGCACGTCGTGCCGCCTAAAAAATATTATACATAGTCCTACAAAGCAGACTATGTAACGCGACGTTTCTCTAGAGATTTGAAGGTAGCCAGGGACATGTCCAGGGGATACTGCGGTATAGTTCAGCAGTTAATACATATGAATGGTCACGCTTTTGCTGTCACGCTTTTAAATGATCACGCCTTAGCTGTGCTTTACGCTTTCTTCATAAACTCGATGGTTAAAGCCTTATTACATGACACAAGGCTTACTCTAGGGGAGAAAAGACGCTGGGTGAGTTTGAAAGCTTCAGCTTAAATGCTCTGCAAAGCTGTACCCGGTATAGTCAATACAATTGCCTTTGCAACTGTGCGAAACAAGCATGTCATCATTGTAAGGTTATATTTTGCTGCTTTAGGCTAAGTTATCAAGCTTTGTTTTGAGCCTTTTATCAATGATCAAAGATTCCGTGAATACTGCATTTTGTACCACGGCGGTACACCAATATGGCGTCTCCATTCTGAGCTCTATAAATTTGGGTGGAACGGCTGGGCAAATAACTCAAGAACGCTGTACCGCCCAGACCTAAGGCTTGGAGAAGTTGTTTATTTGTTGATTTTGATAACATTTGAAATTCTTGGCTTCTTTTATTGAATCGTTTCGAATTTATTTTTGTATTTATTTTTGTATGGCGTGACAGTGCAACCCAGCAATTTTACAGCAATCACTGATTATACTTCCTATTTTGTTTCTTAATTCAGTGAAAGCTCTATATAAATAATATTATCAAGTGCACTGGAGATGTCTATTAACTATATCAAGGTCAGTAATGAGTACCTCCACATTCCATCCACAAAGGCTAGTTCATTTTTTTTTTGGCGCTTTGCTCCCGACATTAAAGGAAACTAAACAAATAATAAAATAATGATAAGTGGGAATGATGGCTGAACGGATCCTTAAGTGATTACTGATCGTAAAAGCAATGCACTGGCCTTCGTCCTGGGATGTACTCTGTGAGTTTTTGGGTATAGGTGTGCGGCTGGGTTTCTGAAACCTTACCTTATACCACACTATTTTTCAGTTCCATTTTGCAACCTTTCCCAGACTGAACACCAAAACATCCCAACCCTATCCCAGACTCGTCTAATGTCAATTCCGATTCTAGACAAATTTCTTCATACACGGATCAAGTTCCCGATAGATGATGCCCTATTCTAGACCAAAGCTCTCTGTTTTTTATACCCTACCTAAGAATATAAAAACCGCTTAACTACTATATCCTTCTTTTTTCCGGCCGCTCCGTAAAAAGCTTAATATATAATTTTAAAGCTTCAAGAGGGGAGCTTACTAGAGAGGCGTGCACAAAGAAACGGGGGCGTATTCGGAATCATGATTTCCTAACTTCTCCACAACTCTATTCTACCACAAAATGAAACACAACAAACACCGTCGGCTTGCTCAGCATCACAGATACGATGTCTTTTATACCCTACCAAACGTTTGTGAGGCATTCCAATTAGGTAGTAAGGGGCGGTGTGAGGAAAAGGCGAGGTAAAAGAGAATAATAGACTGTCGAGAGGGGCGCCATCGCTTTCCTGGGTCTTGTCTCCTCGCCTTTTCCTTGCTCCGGACTATATGGACGCCTGTAGGGCAGCCTACACGGTTAACTAGATATAAGGGATTAGCCATCACGTTTGCAGCAAACGCGAACGGCAAAAATACCACGTGATCATGAGTTTCCCGCCATTTTTCACGTTTGTAGTCTCCCGTTTGCCGTTTTCAACGCGAAGAGGCCTGTTCTCGCGTTCGTCAACAACGAGAGTGTTTACTTGAAGTTTTGGAATCGTTCTGCTACAATTATCAGCCTGTGAAGATCAGTGATGTTTTTCTTTTATTGTTTATTTTTCTACATTTTTCTACATAAACTGTCGGGTTAACTGCCAGTGGTTACACAAAAAAAAAATACGAGAAAGCGAGCTGATGTTTGGGCTGTCATCTTCACAAAGGTTGTCAACTGTTTCATGAAAAAGGCGCTCAAATTATGCAGTTACGTCAAAACAACTCAAGGAAACCATATTCAACCATGAACCGATATTTTAGTAAAAGTTAGAAAACTGCTTTTTTGTGTATCCTAGCTTTTAATGAGTTTACACGCAGCTTAAGAAGAAATGTTCCATTTTAAAACGGCGGACGGCGAACGGCAAGTTACGTTTGCCGTTTGCCGTGAACGCGATGCTTAATCTCTCTTGACTAATAAGTCTTCAGATGAAGACAAGTAGTTACCAACAAAACTGAATGAAACTTGATTTACATTTTTGTACATGTTGGTGTTTTTCTAACATTTCAACCAGTATTTTAAATCTTTCCACTCCATGAGGCGTCAAGAATGGGGGCGTATGACGGCTTTTTTGGTACCCATTTATTTCAACACAAAACGTAACCCATGTGAGAAAGAATTCCATCTTATGTAACCTGTATTTCGTATTGATTTGAGCAATGAATACATATGTACAGAAAATTCAAGAGCTGGCATAAAGCCGGCAAAAAATTTATAGCTGTGATCGGAGAAAATCATAGATTTATTTTCTTGCCTCAGACGCACAAAAAATAAATTTTAACTTTTGGCGAAGTCGACAACGTGCGTCTAACGCACTTCAATCTACTTCAACCTGCCCACAAACTACTTCAATACGCCTGTCCGCTGCATTTGTTTCAGCTGCTAATATTGGAAAAATTGTACAACAATCCATATTTTTGGTACATTGAAGTAGATTAACCTCACAGTTGTCAGGCATGTGTTTTTGTCATGACGAAATTTGTCCTAAGTTTCACAAGCGTTTAGAAATGTCAGAGTTTTTCTTTAACTTATGGAAATGTATCGTTTTTATCGATCAAGATTTCAACCACCAGTGATTGTGCAAAAAAAACCATTCTAAACGAGCTTATAACCACCAGTGGCCATCTTGTTTTGGAATTTGGCCGGTCTAAAATTTTTTCGAGAAACTTAACAGTGTTCTAGTTATGTTAATTTAATACACTGGTAGGAATAAAATTTAAAGGAAGAGGAGTCTAAAATTTTTTTTTGGGAAGAACGTGTTACGTCGGATTGGTCTTTAAACTATACATTGCATCTCATGCTTTCGCAAATAATAATTTTCACAACTTCAAAGGAATAACAATAATAGAAACTAAATAAAGCATTGAGGGATTACACCAAAATCTACGACAGGGTATAGTTGGTCTTTCGCAATCGGCGTCATTCTTTATTCCTACCGTTAAAGAAGCTACGTCGTGGGCGTGGGATACACCTAATTGCAATAACGTTGTCATATAAAAATGGGAAAAAAAGAATAAAGAAAAAAGCCAAGTAGGAATAAATTAGCCATGCAAATTACATTCTTAGATCCTGAGAATTCTCAAAGCACTTATGGACGACGGTGTGATACTTCAATTTCATATCAAATGAGTTAAAACAAGTTAAATTCGCAACCTAAAAGACCTTTTGATCCTTAACCCTTCTTCAGAGCAATTATCTAAATGTAGTTAGCGTACCTAATTTACTCCTATTTGGAGTTTTTCTTTTCATTTTTTTTTTCATGTTTATATGACAATGTTATTGAAATTAGGTGTATGTATCATCTTTGTTTTGCTGAAATTAAAACAAGGTGCCTTTAAGGACGGTGGGTCCTAATACAGAGGTATTTTTGCAGAGGTTATGACTATGGGGGAAAGCAGATCTCAGCAAGACCTACTGGAATCTAAAAAGCAAAATAGGGGTAACAACGCAGTTTTCAGAGACAATTATACCATGATTATAAAAAAGCTTTGCAATACAAAGGATGTATGGCATTTTCTTTCCAAATTTAAGCTCAGTTATCTCTGAAACATGAGTGGTTACCCCAATTTTCTTTTTAGATTCTGATACCCCTTGCTAAACCTGTTTTTCCAGATAGCTACGCACCGCACAAAAATACCGTTGTATTGGTAGAATTCCTTAAGAAACCTGAATACTCGGACCAGACCCGAGATGGGCAGAACGTATGTGCAGTAACAAAAGGAAGCACCGTCTTTAATGAGTCCTTCAGTTTTTACTTTCTGTTCTCTCTTTTCTCAAAGGGAGAGCAGAAAGCAATCATTTGTAAGCGACCAAAACATAACATAAACGAAAGGAAAGAACTTGAAAACTGGACGAATTTTTTTAACTTCCGACCCATTTCCACCACTCTGCCATCAGCAGCAAAACAGACATTTGAAGCTTCAGAAAACTAGTAGTCGAGAATAATTTTAAACAAAACCAAACAATTGATTCTATGTTATATATTTGGTCTCCTTTAATTCAATAAGTCTTTACTTTATTAAATTAAACCTTAAAATTGGTGACACAGCCCTTTTAAAGGCAGTTAAACTTGCATGCAATGGAGGCTTGTTTGACGAAGGTTTAGATTATTTCCAAATATCCCAGTTTGTTTAACCCTGCTATTCCTTCACTCTAATCTCCATAAATAGCTGCAGGGAAGGCAACATCCTGAACACCTCATGAGATGACCGCCTGACTATTCGCACAACGTTTATACAGCATATGCACGCAATAGCGGTGGCCCGTTAATTGTGTCATTTGATTGTTTTGTAGCAAATCCATCAATGTTCAGTGAAACTCTAGTCCCCGGTTTAGTTACACTTTGACCATGGCAATGATAGCCTAGGCAAAACTATTACAAGTCAAAAGGATAATCGGAGCCGGAATCAGTGCCAGCAAACATTTCGCTCCGATTATACGTTCCTGGCTCTCCAAGCAAGGCTGCCGGCGGCCTTCAGATCTCTTAAGTGATAATGTTACATGCATGTATGCATTCTCGTGTTTAAACAAAGCATTTTACGTAGTCATGGGAGTCAACAGAAGTAAAACTTTCATTAGCAGTTAGCTTTGATGGAGTAGGGTATGGGATCAGGTATCCATCGGCGTCTTTTCCTCGTTCAGACAGTGGTGGAGGTGAATTCCAGTAAGTGGGTCGCTCTACTCTACGGGCCTCGTTTGAAGTGAAAGAATCAGCATTTTCAGATGGTCTGTTTGTTTCAGTAGCATACAGTGGATTGTGTGACATAGATGTTTCTTGTTCTTCAGAAATTACAATTGTTGGTGACGTGGGACCATTAACAACAGATGATCTTTGTTTTCCAGGGAGTTCTGGTGGTTCTTCGCTAATGGATTGTGTAGCGTTGGGAAAATCGTGATGTGCTGAGTTACCAGCAGACATTTTTCGTAACTGATCGAATGGCGGTGTGTAAGTGGCAGATATCTTCCTTAATGGGGGATGTGGTGGGTGATCACCAGACATTTTTCTTAGCGGGGATTGTGATGGGTGACCGTCAGATGCCTTACGTGGCTTGAGGACTGGTGGTTGTCCACCCCCATGGGACAAAGCCTTTCTAGCATGGGAATGAGGCAGGTTACCAGGCAAAAGGTTACTGTCAGACATCTCCCTTGACTGGGCTAGCGCTGGGTTGCCAGCAGAAGTCCTCCTTGGCTGAGGCAACGGTGGTGGTGCTTCTCCATGGGGTTCCACCCTTCTATCTGAAAAATGGGCTATGTTAGGTGGTAGTGGATTGACACCCTCAAGCTCAATAGATGGTCGTCGTTGTTGCATAGGAATGCTTGGTCGTTTGTTGCTCGACCGAACTCTGACTTCCTCATAAGGCGATGGCCATTTTAATGAAACTATAGAACCCTCTCGAGACCGCTCTAGCGCATCGGGATCTTCATAATTGTCATCAGGGACGTACTCCACTGGCAGTTCTGGAAGAGGTGCAGGGGGACGATTGGCCAGATCTGAGATTTCGGGGTCAGAAACGCTCGTGTTCTTGTTGATGGAAGGTCTTCTGGAGTTACGATAACGTCTTATAACCTTTGAAAGCAAATTAAAAAGGAACATGAAAAGAAGTCTATTTACTTAGAAGAGCTTAACACTCGGACGTACAAGCTCGCAATACTCAGTAACGCTTTTCTCCTATTTCTTTCTTTCCCTTTTTTTTTGGAAAATCCTTGGCGAGAATCATTTAGTATATGGTTACGAGATATTACGTGATAACTAGTAGTGCTAGTCATTTTAAAATTCATCTATTCAACCTATTGCTGATAAATTGTAGCACTAAAAATTTTTAATTTGCACAATTTTACTCGATAAATTGATAAATTCATGATCGCAGCCATATTGGTAGTCACTCTGATGAAAAAAAAACAAGGTGGGGGGAGGTCTGCAACAATCCCTCCGCTCTTGTACCACGGTGGGGATATGAGTTTGCTTGTACGTCCAACAATTAAACCAAAATAACGACAGTTTTTTTTATAAGACTGGCGTTTTCTGCGAGCCTGGGCTCAGTTGCATAAAGCAACTTCAGATTAAGTGTGAATTTCTGCAACCATTCCCTGTGTTCTGAATTATTTTCTTGCACGCTGTTCTGAATAAATCAGCCAAAGGCGGATTTAAGAGTATAGGAAACTCAATGAGGGTGCAAAGGAATCCTCCGGAAAAAGGGAACAGTTGCAGAAATTCCCACTTAATCTTCTTTATGCAAGTTTCTTTATGCAACCAGGTGGTTTTGTAAGCATTTAGCGTTGGATAGATTATTTGTCAAAAAAAAATCGGGACAAAACAAGACGTTTTTTCAATATGAAATTGTCTTTATCATCTCTAACTCTCGCTCTTAAGGTTGATTTCCACTGTTGCGTAAATTTTACGTGCGTACCCGCGTAAAACCAGTTAAATTTACGCCTGTACGCACGTAAAATTTACGCAACAGTGGAAACTAACCTTTAGACTCAAACTCCCACAAGAGTCGGGGCCGTGTCATAATTTTCAAGGCAATATTCTAATAAATGATTAAAGGCATAATGTATGTGTCTATGTGTCAATAATACTGCCCCGAGAAATGATTTCCGTTTATTCTAAATTCAAGTAGATCAGTAAGTGTAGAAGTTGCACCACTACTATAAACTCAAGTTTAGAAAAGGACAAACTACTAGCTTACCAGAATAATAGCCGCCACCATAAGAGCAAAAATTAGCGTGCATCCACCAGTAAATCCTGCAACAGCTGCAGTAGACAGCTTGCTGAACCAGCTTCCATTTCTGGGAGGAGACTTCGTACTTGGATTATCATCATCACAGTTTAGTTTTTCGGCTGTCGAGAAATGCAAACAAACTGTTAGTACCACCAATCAGGTCGGTCGTTTGACAATTTAGCTTCTTTATTTTTATTTCAAGGCGCAAATTTCGTGATGAGCCAAATTAAAGAAAGCAACTTTAAAGAGGGTTCTTCCCCACTTTCACTGTCTGGTTTGACGATTGACGCCTACTGGGGGCATTAAATTTTTGCAGATTCTAATTTCTGCGACTTTGTTGTTTGTTTGCACGCAAAAAAGGTTACAGCAAACATTTTCTCCGCAAAAATTTAAAGTCTGCTGACGAAATTATATACAAACATCAATTTTTACATATTATGTAATCTAAAATCGTGTTGGTGCCCATCTACTTAAAACGTCTCTTTCGTTTAGAAACAAAACCAAATTAGAAAGAAAACATTTAAAAAGGGAACGAAATTGCAGTAGGTACCCTACAAGTATTTAGCTGCTAAAAGCTTTACAGAAAAGGATCGTCTAAAGGCTGATAAACTGATTAACGTGTTTTACGTCCACGTGTTATTTCGCCTATATTTCGATTGCATGTACCCAAATAAAAAAGAAAATGTTATAATTGCAATTGAATGCGATTTCATGAAAATAGCAAAATAAATCTCTGGCAAGAAAAATTAGTCTTTTTCAATCACATAAATTAATCCCCGCTAGACACAAACAAAATTGCATATCCGCAAAATTAAACTCCGCAAAAAAAAATCAATGCTACACGTTTTGTTGCTTTTTCTTGCTATCGTTTAAGGGGCAAACCAACGTCCGTGTTGTTTAGAGGCCCACGCCAAGGAAGAAGAGGAGGAAATGGAACTAAGTAATCGGTTATGAGTTAGGATCTCGAAAGACCATTTTTGCATTTCAATAATAAGGAGAGTTCATGCGACCCCGTCTACCCTCAATCCCTTACTAATCCCTCTCCACCCCTAATTAAGTATTTACTCTCGGGGATATGCTTCTAAAAATAACCTTGTCCGACAACACAAACTACCTTCTTTTCCCAGGAAACAGACTTCTGAGCTTGCGCAGTATTGATTCTTTAATAGTACATCTTCCTTGTCGACCTTGCACCAGTAACAACTAACAATACCCTCACACGTCTGTGAGCTGTTTTTCTCACTGCAGTGAGGATCAAAACATTTTTCTAAGCCTGAATGACGGTTGTCGCATTTTCTCTTAGGGACTGGTGGGCTAGGATTGCTTGACAGTTGTATCTCATGTGCTGGAGGTGGGCAGATAGGAAGGCTGAAAATAACAACAAGCAAAAGAAAACGGTAAGAGTCGTGTATGATAACTGCCGTCGCATTTCCAAATGGCGGACACTCTTTGGACCCCTATGCTCTCAAAAGGCAAAAAGCACTTACTTAAGGTGGCTCCATACATTTTTATTATCGATGTCATGGCGCGCGGTAGTGTTGTCTTATAAAACCAATTTTCTCGTTTTTCTTTCTAAACTATTACTGTTAAAATAATACTTTTTAGAGTTGAAATAAATGTGCTCAAAGTCGAGGTTTTTTCAAAGAGTATATGGCTTCGATTAATATTTTTTAAATTTTTCTTTGGTGAAATAATTCGGCCAGAAAAAAATAAGGCCGATAAAAGTAGGGATTACAATGCCAGGTTTTTCGCTTTTTGCAATGATTTTGGCTTCTACTTAAAAATCGGCGTTACAAATTTCTTTGACAATTAAGCCCTACGTACAGCAAAGGAGGCCTAATATCTATGCCAAATGTCAAAGACTTTCACTGCAGGAAATTCGAGAAAATCCAGAGAAAAATTTCCATTTTTGTTGAAAACAATACGTCATCGAATAGGAACTCGCCAAGATCTCTATTTGAGATCGCGTGAAATTCGAAACAAAAGGATTTCTTGAGCTAGAATTTGATGCGGTACGTGTCAACTTCGACTCCTTGTATAGCAATATTAAGACGTAGTTAAGAAGCCATGAGTTCTTTGAACTGCTTAAAGACATCTCCTTGAGGGCGAAATATGTGGGTCGTGCTGTTAATTTTGCACTTGTTTACATAAACCGTCTCGTCTGCAAAGATTCGCAACGAAGATTTTTAGCGCAACAAAGTCAGTCGCAACAACACTTACTCGGTCCGTCAGCCATCCAGTCAGTCAGTCAGTCAGTAATTAAGTTTGAGTCAGTTGGTCAGTCAGTGAGTCAATCAATCGGCCGGTCAGCCAGCCAGTCAATCAGTCAGGCAGTCAGTCGGTCGTTCAGCTAGTCATTCTGTCTGTCAGTCAGTCAGCCAGTCTGTCTGTCGGTCCGTCAGTCAGTCGGTCCGTCGATCAGTCCGTCAGTCCGTCAGTCAATCAGTCATTTAGTCAGCCAGTTAGTAAGTTAAAGTCAGTCAGTCACTTAGTCCGCTAAGTCAATCAGTCATTCACTCAACTTAAGTCAGTCAGTCAGCTTGAGTCAGTCGGTCAGCTTGAGCCAATCCGTCAAATAAGTTAGTCAGTCAATCAGCTTAAAGCAAACTGTTCCGTCAGTCAGTCTGAGACAGACAGTCAGTCGGTAAATCGGTCTTTCAGTCAGTTGGTTTGTCAAACGGTCAGTCCAAAAATTCAGTCCTTACAACCTGAGGTCGGTCAAAACCCATGCAGGCGGTGAGTAAATAGCAGCCGTATCCAAACCAGTAAGTCGACATTTGACTCATCAGTACAGACCTATGTCTCAACAAATTTCTTTAGCATGAAGTGACTGGGAGTATTATAACCCCCGTCTCAAAGTTCTTCTGATATAAACGACTCTGGTCGTTATCACAGTAGTCTCCGGCCCACTGTTTTTTACCTGGGAAGGTTAGAGGCCAGTCAGTTGTGAAATAAAGTGTCATTCATAATAGGGAAGATAGCTGTTTGCAAACATTCTTTTTGTTATTCAAATGTCCAACCACTAAAACAAAAGAACTCTTTGTTTCAACATCCAATAGATCTTTGGTTGGCACGTTAGTATCAATAGGTCACGTTAACGGTATCTTCGCTATAATGAGACAAAGGGTTCAATTTATACATAGTTTTTAACCAACCTGCTGTTGGGGAACTGACTCCGGCAATAATTGAAGTCCAAAGTGGAAGTACAGGGGCATTCACATTTCAGTGATTTATCACATTTATCATTAGAAGAACAGTGACACAATGGCACAGTGGGACAATGTGACTCTCGTTTAGTAACTCCTGCAGAACAAAGTCAAAAAAATAATCTCTAAAGGTTTTCCCCTCTCACCTTTAACCTGGATTTTGAGACTTTCCATAGAGGTAGCAGAAAATTTCTATTATTTGCATGTTTCTCATGGTATTGCAAATTATGCACTTTGTGACTGGTGGGGGGGGGGGAGACTCGATTATCAGCCGCTGTTCGGGAAAATGAGCCTGCGTTCCTCCGAGGTCACGGTGAATTCGGCTCGAGGTCATGGTGTGCCATGAACGAGAGCCAAATTTTCCTGTCCGGCTCAACCTAACTCAGTCAATAAGTTTTTATCATGCCACCTGTATTGTGTTCAATTTTATTGGAAAATTTTGAAATGAAATCTTAAGTGCGCGTGAGCTAAATGGATAAGCGACTGCGGGGCTGGGCGACTTTTTCCAGACCGCCTCCCCTTTCGGCCCGACACATGTCAGATCGCGAATACTTTTTTCTATGCAACTGTGCTATGGGGGCCGTACAGTGGTATAATTAATCGAGTCATTTTCGTTTCTTTTGCCATTGGGAGCTTTGGTTTCCAAATAACCCACTTCTAAATGACTAAAGCGTTCTCTACAGTAGACAAACTGAACACCTACAGAAGATTGCAGGTGTAAAACACAAGATATATTTTACAAACCTAAATATGCATTGGTTCCAGTGATTTTTCCCAGCTGATACTTGATGCACCTTGCACCACTATTTAAGAAGTTTACTCCACGATCAGGCAACTCGACTTCATAAAAACTCTGCTTCCGGATCTTTTTAAGGTTACGACACTCCTTTCTTTTCAAATAGTCATTGCTTATTAGATGCTCCGCAATGTTCTTTTCTACCTCAGTTACGTGCACGTATTCCACGCTTGCTGCTGTTGCCGAATACTTCAAAAATTCTTCGTGCATTATAAGGAAACCTGCACTGTCCATAACGAAACACGAGTAGTTTTTTCTGTCTCTACACTGTGGGTAGACCTTGGTAAGCAACCTGTCAACAACATTTACATGATGTTATTTACAGTCAAAATAAGTAGAAGAAGCGTTCCATCTAAGACCAACAATTAAAGTTGATTATTGTAATAACGTTTTCATTGATTATGGCAATCCAGTGGTCCCTTTTGATTGCGTCTGAGACGGCGTTATTTTGCGATAACGTCATCTCAAAGTGCTGGCTTGTGATTGGTTTAAAAACTGTCATGACAACGCGGCCAAGGTCAAACTTCAAACTTTTCTTCACAAAAACGCCGGAAAATTTTACTTTTCCTTAGTAATATAGTTGGAAAAACCTTTATTGTAATGTGATTCATCCGTACAAGCAACTTACCTTGACAGATTGCCGAAAATGTGAGTGCTAAAGCTTTAAAACTGTGTATGTTTCCTTAAACCTATTTCACCTGGGCTATTGTTGAGTTTGTGCCCTCCCCCCCCCCTTCTGTAGATCTCGAAATGTATTCACGCTCTTGTGATAAAACTTTATAGTACGTCATTAGCTTAACAGATTGGGTTTATGACGTGTCGCTTATGACGTTTTTTGACTTCACAATGACGTCACAAAGCAGCAATTTTGAATTTTGAGCCACCATCTTGAATCCCGAGCATGCAGTCCGTACAGTTGACAAAGACGTCATCGAAAAAGATATGAATTTGTTCTAAGAAACATACTTAATTAAAACAAGCACAAAAAAGTAAACGATTAGCTTCTTTTTTTCAAACGAAGGGAAAAAACTGAAAAAAAGACTGAAAAAAGACAACATATAGTCAAAACACCTCCTGAGTAGACGGTTGGTATGGAAACGTCAATCATCATAGACACGTCATTGACACGGGAACATTTTCTTTGATAAATTTCAGGAAAAGTCACGAGATTTGGTGACTATTCGTCCAGCCGTTTAAAAGTTATAATTCGTTAAAGTCAGCGCGGACACAATGTGCCCCCCCCCCAGGCTAAATAGGGTTAAAACAGTTTGCTTTTCAGTTTTTATTTCTCGATGCGCGCGCTATAATTCCGTTATCGTTTGTTCTAGTTTTAACCTGGCAAAGAAGAAAATTGTCATGTTATTCTATTGTTTTGTCGATTTCCGTCGTTTCAAAACATTGGTACACTGAAAGAGTTTTGTTTGTTTCATAGGGCAGTTTTGGGTTGAAAAAGGGAAAAATTCAAACATTTTGTTGCCAAACCCCAACTGTGTTCGTAAGCTAGTATCGCGCGTGCAAATCTTCATGACAAGTAAGAATTGATAGTTTGATCAACAGAAATTACTGCTCTGGCTTATAGTTTTTTTTCGCGAAAAAAGAGGCATGGATTGCGATAAAAAACTAAATTCGATTTTGAGACGACATTACGGCTTTGGGAGAAAATATATTCCGTATTGGGCTCGGTCGCTTCCCGACTCCGCCCGATACGGAATTTATTACATAGACAAGAGTGTTTTAGCGGAAAATAGTCATACGAAACTACATCCGGGACTCGAGTGGCGTATTTTCCATATCCTCACTATTGAGGATATCGATGACGTTATTTCCCGCTTTTACATTGTTGTTTGTGCAAAAACACTCTCGTCTACATCATAAAAAGAAAATTACACGGCAGCTTGAAGATATGAATTTTATTTTCATATCTTCGTGCCTCCGTGTAATATCCTTTATATATTTTCTCCCAACTAGCCGTCATTATAAAGCCGTAATGTCGTCTCAAAATCGAATTTAGTTTATAAGATGCGTGGATACTGAAATAAGTCGCACGTGAACTGCGCATGAAACAAATGAAATGATGAATGTGATCCTCGCAGTGAAATGTTTTCAACTTAAGCATTTGAAAGAAAAACAACCTACAAAATTCAGGCTCGACCGCAATGGTTCACACAATGCGAATCAGCTTACCTTATACTCTCTCAGAGACTTAATGAATACCACACCCTTTATTTTCCTTGAAACATAGAGATATCTGTCCGCGGATGACATTGTCTCTTCCTAGACGCTGGCAGAGTCCCTCGAAGGTCGGTCTCAGAAAAATGTTCGCTTCTCATAAAATATTCGCGCATATTGTCTTGTCGAATGAAGGTTGTTCCATTAGTAATTTTCTATTTAACGTCGTCGGGAAACCTACACGATAAGACCGCAAGCTAATATAGGTAATTTATAAAGAAATTTACCAAACGTAGCTATGACTCATCCTAACAGGAAAAAAAAACGCACAAATACACATACTTTAACCTATCCTATGGCAGTGATGACCGTGAAGTTGCAGCCAAATCACAATAGATGCACAGCTACCCATACTACCTTTCGGACTTGTCGCGAAGGCATCCGACAACTTTAACTGAGATAGCTGTATACATTGCCGAAACGTAATACCTGTAAAAATACGTCAGAGGAAAATCAGCTCCCATGACTCCCAACACGTCACCGTTTGTGTGATGTCTGTGATCGGGTTCCCCGAGAAAAATCGATTGTGCAGCGGTTATTACCATACCTGCTCCTCCAACTTCAGGTTCTCCGGAATCCAGATATGGAGTTGTGAGGGTGATTAAACCGGAGTGTGCTAAAGCCGTATAATACCTAAAAACAAAGGGTTACTATGTGTTAACTATCGTTGACACAACAAAGCAAAGACAAAATTGTATTGTTGGCTGTGATGAAACGGTCACATCGTCACTATAATTGCCGCTGTCGTCAACATCATCGTTATCATCGAATCAGCATCTTCGTCATCATCGTGATTATCATGCATGATCATCATCATTATCATCATCAGCAGCAGCAGCAGCAGCAGCTGCGCATCGTAAGTAACGTTATCATCGTTATTAATCAACGCTGTAACTCTATTACAAAAGCCTTTTAAATGTTGCATAAGCTGAAAAAAAATCAAACCCAATGTGTGCACTCCAAAAACAGGTACAATTCACTTACCACGGTCTCTGTCTTGGGTCATAATTCTTCTCTGTCACGCTTCCAGGGGTATGTCTAAAAACACCATTTGAAGTCCCAATGTATCTCCACACCAAATATTGCGTGAGTTCAGTTTTGTCGCGCAATCAGAGGTCATCTACTTTCCAGGTAGCGATCACAGTGTCACGGATTCCCATTTTCAACCCAGGATTTACTGCCCCTGTCTTGTCATTCATATAATAAGTCAGTCGGTCGACGTCAGCCTTTTTCTCATCCTGGCCTATGTATTTGTAGGGATCGTTGAAGGCAGTTGGCGCAAACTTTACAACCGTGGTATCTATAAAGGAAAAAAGTCATTAATACTATTTCCTCAGAAATTTTAAATGAAACTGACGGTGACACTTAACAGTCAGTATAGTCGATTACTTCGATCACCTATTTTACAATAACTGTGAGAATTCTCGCACGCTGATTGGCTCTTGCTTGTTGCCAATGAGAGCGTAGCCTGTGTAGCAGGCGTACGCTGGGAAGGGGGGAACTGGGGGCTAGTCACCCATTTTTCTCCCCCGCGCACTCCCCTTCCCCTTCCGACTGGTAAAAGGAATATTTTAAGAGTAAAATAAAATTGATACCTTCAAGCCGCCGTGTAATTTTTTTTAGTTACATAAAAAAAGCTCTATCAAGCCCCTCCCCCTCTCTCTAAAAAAGCCCCCTCTAGAAGTCAATTTTTTTTAATGACCCCCTCCACTCTGTGTGGCATCTAATTTTGTAATTAAAACGCTCCTAATCTCTATCATGACAACCACTGCATCGCCAGGTGGTGCACGTTTATAAGCCCCCCGTTCTTTAGGCCTGTGACGGTAGACCACTGTGTTTTTGCACACAAAATATATGAAAACAGTACGTGTAAAAGCAGGAAATGACATCATCGATATCCTCACTAATGAAGACATGAAAACATGGCATGAATACATGAAGCCATGAAAAATAGTGCACTTTACGAATGGTCTATTTTCCACAATACAATCTTGTATATATTATAAAAGACAATTATTTTTTTTCTGACACGTCTCGATTCACGTGAACTCGTAGACTTTATTCACCACCCGTTTTATGGTTAAATATTCATCGTCATTTGGAAAGAGCTAATATATATATATATATATATATATATATATATATATATATATATATATATATATATATATATATTTATATTTAACAATTATCCTACGAAATCGCGCGGAATATCACCTGATACTTAACCGACGAGGCCGTAGGCCAAGTTGGCTAAATCAGGGGATATTCCGCAAGATTGAGCAGGCTAATTGTTTTATTATTCAACAAATTCTCATCGACTCCCCATTTCATAACGAGAAAAACTATGGTTCTATGATGAAAACGCTAAAAGCTAGCAACACGTAATAAAAATCAAAACAGAACTTCAAGAAATCGAAGTTTACTACCGTTCACTTAAAAAAGACTTATTTACAAACTCATGTTTGGAAATGAGAAGACAGAGTAAAAAATACTGCTACCTTACCGAGAATAAGTCCTCTTTCTGTGAATTAAAGTCTTTTCAACTTTACAACTTTCCGTGAGCAAGTCTGCTGCTTCGTTCGCAATACCATTTTCTTGGTTGAGTTCTCACTATGAAAATTCCAAGTCAACCTCTGGATATCTTTGTGAGCTGAAGCAAATACTTGTTGACTTTTTGGGAGCATTTAATCGTGGAAAGTTTCTTGCAGAGAGTTAAGACTGCTAAAACTGCCTCGCTTTTCAAAATGTCCGCCAAACAAGTAATGAAAGAAATCTGCAGTGCACTTCCAAATAAGGTCATTTACGTATATCGCAGGATATCTGTCATGTACAAATGACAGATATTGAGGGCTTCCTTACCATATATGGGCATAGTGACAATTTGTTGAATAGTAAATATATATGTACCTAACTGCAATAACGTTGTCATATAAAAATGAAAAAAGAGAAAAGAAAAAAGCCAAATAGGAATAAATTAGACACGCTAGCTAGATTCAGGGCATTGCTCTGACGAAGGGCTAAAGCTCAAAAGGTCTTTACGGTGGCCAATTTACCTTGTATCAACTCATTTAATATCAAATTGAAGTATTTCACCGTAGTCCATAAGTGCTTTGAGAATTTTTAAAATCTAAGAATGTAATTTGCATGGCTAATTAATTCCTATTTGGCTTTTTTCTTTATTCTTTTTGCTATTTTTGCATGACAACATTATTGCAATTAGGTGTATATATATATATATATATATATATATACTTCTCACAAGCATCCATTCTTGTAGTCTATCATAACGATCATATAAATTTAACACAAATGAAGACAAACTAACTTTTTTTGTTTAACACCTATATTTCGAGTACATTCAGTACTCTTCTTCAGGGTGACTAATTAATTTCGCAAGCAGAAATTAAACCTCACACATGGTGGCGTTTCATTGATGACATTTTCATTATTTGGACGGAGGGGGAAGACAGTCTTAAAAGTTTCATCGAGTACCTCAACAATGCACACAGAACAATAAAGTTTACATCAAAATGGTCGTGTAGTGAAATAGAATTCTTAGATGTGAAAGTGATCAATGATTCTGGGAGACTCGAGACTGATGTCTTCATAAAGCCAACAGATAGTCATCAATACCTCCACAAAACATCGTGTCACCCAAACGCTTGCAAGAAAGGGATCCCTTTTGCGCAAGCGTTGAGATTAAGACGAATCTGTTCAAGGAACTCGTTCTTTGAGAAACGAGCTAGTGATTTATGCAAGTTTTTAGAAGAGAGGGGATACAAGAAGAAGTATGTGGAAGGACAAATAGATCGAGCAAGGAAAACGTCGAGAGATGAAGTTTTAGCAGAAAGACCGAGAAAAGAAAACACTCGGGTTCCGTTTGTGGTAACCTACCATCCTGGCCTCCCGCATATTGGAGGTCTACTTCAAAAGCTACATCCAGTTTTACATTCATCCACGAGGTGTAAAGAAGCCATTCCACAAGTACCAATGGTGGCGTATAGGAAGCCAAAGAGCTTAGCTCAATACCTGGTTCGTGCTCGTTTTACGAACGCCCCGAAAGAGAAGATCAATGGAACATTGAAATGTACTTCAAAAAACTGTCAAATATGTAATTTTTTATGTCTAGGTGACACCTTTTGTAGCAATAAGAATGGCAAAGAATTTAAAATTAATTATAACTTAGATTGCAACTGTAGTAACGTAATCTACCTGATCAATTGTAATAAGTGCAAAGTGCAATATGTAGGATCTACTACGACTAGGTTTAGAACCCGATTTAATAATCATAAAAGCAGGGTCAATGCTCATGTTAATTTAAGTTTAAATCAAAAAGGGAAAGATGACCTCATATACAGACATTTCAATAGTGACGGGCACAGAGGTTTAGAAGACATGCAAATACAGCTGATAGACCATGTCAAAGGAGAAAAAGAATTACGAGAAAGAGAAAATCACTGGATTTACAAACTGGCGACCTTGGCGCCCCATGGCCTCAACGACAATGACGGATTTTACGCACAAAACAAGAAGTCACGTGCGGGTGTACGCGCGCGATAAAAATCGTTTAAGACGCGTGTCCTTAGTAACGCAATTTTGAAATGTACAGTTTTAATATTGTAATACGATTCTTGTAACGGTTTTTAGTCACCCTGAAGAAGAGTACTGAATGTACTCGAAATATAGGTGTTAAACAAAAAAAGTTAGTTTGTCTTCATTTGTGTTAAATTTATATATATATATATATATATATATATATATATATATATATATATATATATATATATATATATATATATATATGTATATTGAAAACCTGCAGTTTTTGAGTTGCCTTTTTAGGCGAGGAGCGGTGGAGCTCGTCTGAGTCACTGAAAGACCCTGTAAACAGAGTGGACATTTTGTGTGTTATTTGTCAACATCCTCACCTTTTGCAGCCTTTATTCCAAAATGAGAACATGGTTTCTCTGGAGGATCAAGGTCGATTCTGTGATATTTAAACTGGTAGCCTGGTAATGCTGGTAATGCAAGGCATGTTATATCGTTAAACTGTTGCGGTTATAAGGCATAAAATTAGAATTTGGGGTAAATGCTTACTGCTTCCGCACCTGGCTTGAGGAAAATTTAATCTGATTAACGTTTGTTAAAATGATTAAAGAACTAGTTAATCGATCGATTGATTGATTGATTGATTGATGGATTGATTGATTGATTGATTGATTGATTGATTGATTGATTGATTGATTGATTGATTGATTGATTGATTGATTGATTGATTGATTGATTGATTGACTGCAATTGCCGAACCTTTTGGTTCTCATAGGGAAACCGGCCACGAACTCTAGTTTCTAGTTTGGTGGGGTCACTCTCTTATGAAATTTCCACGCAATTAATGCATCTTTAATTTTTGATATGGCGATAACCTAGCCTGAGATAACAGCGGACGTTTCGCGAGGTCACCACTTAAGCCCTCGCAAAACGACGTCTGAGTAACGAGCGCAGAAATTCCATACCGATGACGCGTCACTACTCAGATCTAGGTAGTGCCTATGATTGGTTGAAACGGGAGGGAATTTCGTTTCAACCAATCAGAAGCACTACCTAGATCTGGGTAGTGAATGTCATCAGTATGGAATTTCTGTGCTCGTTACTCAGACGTCGTTTTGCCAGAGCTCAAGTAGCGACCTCGCGAAACGTCGGTTGTTTACTCAGGCTAGCGATAACCGTGCAATTAGTCTTACCTCCAGGATAAAGAGTGTGAAGTTCTTGTATTTGTCGAGCAACTGGCACAACAACACCAAGGGAGAAATCAGTATGCTCTAAATGAGTCCAAAAATATGTTGAATTCACAGCTTTTACTGTAACTCCCTCTTTCTGTTTCCCTCCTCGTGGCAAAAATCGCTTTGCAACAAATGTTTTGGATCCAGATTTGCCACTAAAGTAGAAAATTGAATGAATAGATAAAAAATATTACAGGTGACGAAAGGTCTTGTTTTTTCAACAAATCCCCTTGGTCGTACTGAGTACGTTCTCTTTCAGGGCCTAGTTACATAAAGCACCCGTAACACGTTAATGCGTAATTGTCCCCGTAAATTCGGGGTGTTACATAAAGAGACTTAAGTGAACTGAAGTATTGGATCTTAAGATTGTCGGAAGTGGCCACTTAAGTGTTTATGCAACATAATTTACGGGTGTTGCATAAAACTCTCTTAACCCCAAAGTCCACCCGTAAGGTTGCAGCACCTCTAGAGGTCCCGTAAGTCTATACGTCTCTCTGTTTCAACCAATCAGAGCGCCTGTCATATAGAAGTTTATTACAATCAACATTAATTTAAATGACGGCGTGGTAATCTAACTAGTCTCATAGAAAGTCATTTTGTTGAAGTGTAATCGTCCGGGTAAATGTAGTCCTGAGAAAGACTGTTTGTGGTGACATTGACTGATGCTTCGACAACCTGATCTGAGCGGAAGTCATCACTTGTCTCTGTTGATGACTTCCGCTCAGGTTGTCGAAACGTCAGTCAACAGCACCACAAACAGTCCCTCTGAGGCCTACACACACCCGGATGTACTTCACCAACTTATGATATGACTCATGGGTTGTTGAAAACAAAATGAAGGAGAAAATATGCTTACACAGTCATGGAGGCGAACACCTCGTTGAACTCTGGTTCTGGTTCCAAGGCCCTTATGTCTAAATATACTGGGTCTCCATAAGCGCTTGTTGGAGCTGGCAGGAGAGGATGAACTACGGCCCTTCCTGATCTGCTGGTTATAAAAGCGTATGTACTCCGTCCTTGGTCAAATAACGACAAATCAGATGTCAGGTCCTCGATGTTGATATCAGTGCCTGCCACGCCAATGAACTTCTTGTTATGATCATAACAAGGAAGGGTAATTGACATCAAAAGTCCTGGTAATAGAGAGAGGGAGAGAAAAAAAACAAATACTATGCCAATTACATTTGCAATGTATATGTAGCAAAATCAAATAACCTCCTGTAAGGAGCATCGCGCACCCCCTTCACCTCAATTGTATAGGGTCTCCCAGGTATTTGGCTTCATATTGTCTTCGACTTCCAAGGAGTACATATAAGTGGTTTAGAAAGCGTGGGTCACCGGGGAAAAGAGGACATTGCCAAAGATTTGCACGTACCCAATTCCATCTTGGGTGGACAAATGCTTCATGCTACACAAGGTTTTGTTGACAGGGTAGTTGTAAGACACTAGTCAAAGACTGGTAAAAAAATGTGGAAATTTCCTGGTAAAATTAAGTTTTAGCCTGGCAAGTTATTAGTCAATAGTTATCCCGGGAAGAAATTATTAATAACAATTAATGATATTTTGCGTTTCTTCCAAACTTACCCGTTCCAAAAGCGTCAACATATGGTACAGAGACTACCGGTCTATCAAGCCGTTTTCCGGAGTTAAACAGGTTGTAATATGTCGCCATCTCACTTCTAAGGGTATTTATCTCTTCTACAAAGGTGTATTTTCCTCTCTAAAGAAAGACAATATAAAAGTCACAGACTGCATGAAAATGTAAGCTTAGTTGTGCAACATCATATTGGGATAAAAGACAATTTGCATTCCTTAACCCTTTCACTCCCACGTCAGTTATGGAGACATTAAGGTGATTCTAACTTCTGAGTCTGTTGTGACAGACATTCAAATGAAACCTCTTCAGCAGTACTTTCACGTGGTACCATTTATATTTAAGTATTTTACAAAATGAAAATTGGGATTCGTCTTGAATTTGATATTTAAAGGCAATCTTGGGAGTGAAAGGGTTATAGTTGTTAGCCGCACCTGAGGGGAAACCTGGGTCAACCAAAACATGCACATCACATAACACCTGGTTGAGTGAGCTTACTTCAGTCTTTCGATGAATAGCTGTCTTGTGCGAGGAAGCTGGTGTAATTACTTGAAAAAACTCAAGGCTTAAGTTTCTTGAAGACTTCCTATGTCCTATTCCAAAAAGGGAGGCAAGTTGGCTAATGAATCGCGTCCATCGCCTTTCCAGAATCCCATTGTCTTTCGCGACTTGTATTTAGAGTGCCAAAATCTGATAGACGCAGCATAATAATCTCACTGTTCAGAACTAAAGTTTTGGCAGCAAAATTCGGTCAACAAATTGAGTGTACTCGTGTGGGAATGGCTAATGTAATATAAATTGTCATATACTATTTCAGGCATGTATTGAATGGGTAGAGACAATATGCAATGCAGGAGAGCCATCTAAACCTCACAGGTGGGGTTAATATTGAGAAGCATGAAAAGAATCCAGCCTTCTAACTCTGTAAGTGAAGAAGACCTTCGATCATGTTATTCTCTACGAAAAGTGTATTATTTAGGTGACTAAAATGTTATTTGAATTAACTGAAATATTTTAGCCTTCATTGATTTTTCTTTACCGTTATGTCTCCAACTGAGGTATTTTCCGGTACACCATATTTCCTTGTGTTTTGGTTGGCAATATCTTGGAGTATTTCCTTAGTTTTCTGATCTACTTTCCCGAATCCAAATGTGAGAATGACCACTGAGTTGTTCAGCTGAAGGTTCATGTCTCTTATCGTCTGAAATATCTTGCCTAGTTCCTCGTTTTCTGGCGCTTCGTCCGTTAGAAATAATATAACTTTTCTAGTTTGGGGTTTCCCATCTTCGTCAGAAGCAGAAGCCTTTAGGAGGTTAAAAGCCTTTTCAAAAGCCAGTCTGTATTGGGTTTTTCCTGGAAAAAGAGATAATATCACAAACAAGCTTGGGAGAGTGAAAAGGGTCGCAAAAATTCCACATTGGAACAGATGCGTGCGACGGTTATATATGTAAAACATCCAATAAACGCTGTAGGAAACCTTAGTCATGTAACCTGTTCAATCATTACATGTATATCGCCACCTTAATTGTTCAGATGATGATGATGATGATGATTATTATTATTATTATAATCCTTATGTCATCATCATCATCATCATCATCATCATCATAACAATATTTCACCAGGGGAGTCCAACTCGCCAAGGCAGTTTACAGTGGGGCGCTAAAAATATTAACCAATGGAAATTACACAAATCAACAGTGATTTGAAAACCCAGGCCAGTACAGGGTGTTACCCACAGCGGCACAAAACACTGGAAATGTTGAAAATGAAACATGTAACATGTAAAAAACATGTACGAAACATGTAATTTTCATGTAAATTTGTATTTACAGGATTTGTAAATTGCAATTTACATTTTAAGGTTTTGTAAAATAAAATTTACATGAAATTTACACGTTTCAATAGATTATCTAAAGGTGGTGTAAATGAAAATTTACAGGGTCACTTTCTGGTCTTATAATTCGAAAAACATGTAAAAAACTTGTAAATTCCTTTTGGCAAATTTACAGTATCCGTAATGTAAAAAACATGTAAATTGTTTGAACACATCATGTAAATAACATGTAAATGGTCTTAACAGAAAGCTGTGGTGTTAGAACTCTGTAAATTGAATTTACGAGGAACTGATATCTTTCCATGGACAATGTAAATGTCCTGTAAATGGAACTTTACATGGTCATGTTCTAACGCAGATTTGAGGATAATGTAAATAACATGTAAATTTATGGTTACTAGAAAAGGGGGCGATTGAACCGCATATCGTTTCCATGTGTCATGTAAATGAGCTGTAAATAGTGATTTTCAACATGTAAATGGTTTTACCACAGGGGCGTAGCGTGCGATTTTGAAGCTGTAAGCACGATCCGAAAAGAATTTTTTCTAGCGCCACACGCGGTTCCCTCTAGGGGGGTCTTGAAAATTTCGAAATTTAAGTTCTCGGAAATTCCATTTCTTGCGTTTTCTAGGCGACATTTTCAATAAATAAATACGTAGTAAAACACAGTAGCTATTTTTTAAAGTTATCTGTCCGCCAACTGGATTAGGGTTTACGGTAAGGCTGCAGTATGACAAAAAAGCACTAAAATGGTCAAACGGGTAAACTCCGTTATTATGTACACCGTCAATGTCGAAGTCCTTGCGCTTATGGATGTGCAAAATTGCAAGGGAGTTCAATCTCTCGTCACTCATAGTACTTCAAAGAGGAGTTTTCAGCCTCTTCATACTACTAAAACTACGTTCAGTAGTGCATGTTGATATGCACTACTGAACACGTTAACACATGTTACAAGTGCAAAATATACTCCGGGATAAAACTTGGGGTTTCAAGTGCGTGATCACGTTGAAGTAATCGAAAATAATCTTTTTTGATTTTCAAGCGTTACAAATTCACAGCGATGTTAGCGGTCTGTCAATGCATCACGTTGTAATACGTGTAAACACAAGCTAGTAATTACGCTCTTTCTAGCAGTTTCTTAAGACCCTCATCCTCGGAGACCCAGGGGCAGCTAGTCGGGACGACGGGATTTTCATGGGCGAAAGTTTACAACAAGAGCGGGAGAGCCCCTGGGCACTTACTGTTACCGAACGAGTTCCAGAAGCGTTTGAAATCCCGCCTTCTGATTGGCCAGAAAAATATTTTTCTGGCCAATCAGCGAAGAGGAACAGCCGGGCGACTCTCATGTCTTCTTACACGAGGTTGTTTCCCTCATCGAACGCCGTAGTAGCGTGGCCCGTTCAACGGGAACATTTTTGAGGAAAGCTTCAGAAAAAATAAATAAATAATAAATAAACGAAGTCGAGGAAATCGCAAACTATAACGTGGCCGCAAGAAAACAAACACTCACAGGGAATTTTTACGGCGGACTTATCGAAGGTATCGTAAATTTTTAGAGCTAGCGACTTCCCCTTTCTCAAGTGTTGCGTGAGGCTAATAGCTACTCGAGTAAACGATGTTACTAATTATTTCTCCTTGTTCGTTGAACTACGTCTGAAACTTTCCACGGGAATCTCCGATGCAAGGGCCACGCAACTATGTCGCTCGAGCGTGGGAACCATAGTTAACCAAGGCGTAATATGAGTGTTTATATGGAACTGAAATTCGATCGAAAATAATCGGCGGTTTTCCGCTGAAAATGCATTAAAATGGAAATACAGTTTGAAAAACATTACCTGCTATGTGTTTGCTGCGTTTTTATTGCTTTTCCGAGCTTCTGGAGGCCGATCTGGGCGATTTTCTGCTTAACGGTCGATGCGTCATGTCACGTACTAGAGAGAACTAGTACGTGACATGACACGCTCGATCAACATAGTTGCGTGGCCCGTGCATCAGAGATGGAACGTTTCAGACGAAGATCAACGAAGAAGGCGAAATAATTAGTTACATTGGAGAAAGGGGAAGTCGCTAGCTCTAAAAATTTGCGATACCTTCGATAAGTCCGCCGTGAAAAATTCCCTGTGAGTGTTTGTTTTCTTGCGGCCACGTTATAGTTTGCGATTTCCTCGACTTCGTTTATTTATTATTTATTTATTTTTTCTGAAGCTCTCCTCAAAAATGTTCCCGTTTAACGGGCGACGCTACTACGGCGTTCGATGAGGAAAACAACCTCGTGTAAGAAGACAAGAGAGTCGCCCGGCTGTTCCTCTTCGCTGATTGGCCAGAAAAATATTTTTCTGGCCAATCAGAAGGCGGGATTTCAAACGCTTCTGAAACTCGTTCGGTAAGAGTAAGTGCCCAGGGGCTCTCCCGCTCTTGTTGTAAACTTTCGCCCATGAAAATCCCGTCGTCCCGACTAGCTGCCCCTGGGTCTCCGAGGATGAAGACCCTCAGACCTCTTGGGCTTCACACTGTCTTCATACGCATTACATATTCATATATTCCTAATCTCAGTTGAGAGCAATTGGTTTCTGAAGCCTTACAGCGTTGTAACCTCTCCTTCACCGTTAAAGAATAACTAACGACTGGTAGGCCTGATACTGAGGGAGAGGGTACGTGACGTGTTTGTTGACTATTCACAGATGGGATGGTGGAAATTGGTACATAATGTCGCATCACTACAATACGAAAAAATATATCAAATCTGCAAATTTAGTAATAAAAACGCCTTCCGGCAATAGGAATATTTTTCTCAGATTTAAGCTGTACGCCCGTGCGTACATGCGTATATGGACGCTACGCCCCTGTACCAGGTACAGAAAGGTTGCTGTTGATGCCTGAACATTAAATTTACATGAAATTTTTTTACAGAAGTGTTATCTGATAAGAAATTTAGGTGATTTCTTTGTGACAACAAAATGGCATATGCGGGGCTCTGACGTAAAACGGCATATACGTGGCAAAGTAAAATGTCTGTAAAATGGCATGTAGGAGGCTGTGTTAAATGTCTGTGGTCTTCCATAGCTCAAAAGCAGGTCGTTCCCAGGGTACGTGAGGTATATTCAGTCTAGTAAATCAGTTATCGTTCGAGTACTGACGTACGCAAGGATCGAGCTTCGGTTATAACAGAGAGAATAGAGAGGCTTAGGATTAAGCACTGACTCGAAATGGTTAGCTTTCACTGTATTTATATTACTTATATTATTAAAATTTTATTCCTGGCAACTAACAATCGTTGGTGTGCCATTCTGTTCCGGTTTTTTCCCTCTTCTTTTCTTTCTTTCTTCCTTCTTGAATTTTTCTCAATGTAAGTTAAGTCAAGAAAATGACCTCCTTTGGACCTATGGAATCTAGACTCTACCAGTGTCTGTAAAACGGCGCGCATATACGGGGCTCTTTAAAATGTCTGTAATAGGGCATAAACGGGGCTCTGTAAAATGCCTGTAAAATGAAGGAAACGGGGCATCATAAAATCTCTGTAAATTAAAGTAAACGGGGCATCATAAAATCTCAGGCTCCTGCTGTAAATCGTGTAGTCGCAAACAGGGCATCATAATTTATAGGTCTTACAAATTTGCGTAACTGGGTTTATCAAATTAGAAACGTTTTAAACAGAGCACTGGCCTTAATTATATTCATCTGAAAATACCCCCGTTCAATTTCATTGGCGAACGATTCGCGAAAGGCCGCCCCATATTTGATGTACCAACCGGGCTCGTTACTTCTTGTCAGCGGTATTTTCTCAACTTAGCGGATAAGAAAAAAAAGTAAAAAACGCAGTTGCAATTTGAAAGAAAATTTGTTGTAGATTTAGAGCATTGATATTATTAGAGCTACTGAAGATGAATCGAAAAGCGGGTCGCATTTTCATTTATTTGCCGGTTCTGGTTCAATCTCGTACCTGGGTGGTTTGGCCGAGTGACCTTGGGTACGAATTGATCATGCGTAAAGCAGTTCCCTTCCCGACGTGCTGTTCGTATTTTTGGCGCCTGTTTCAACGATCTTCGGTTGAATTCATCGTTTTAGGTATAAAATTTCTGTGGCTTTGGAGAGATGGCTTGTGAACTATTCCTTCTCCTTGCTCCACGGTCTCTAAATAGCTGCAAACAATCTTCTTACAGCGGATTAACGATCGGTGGGAACGTTTTTCTGCCATTTAACAAGCTGCATCGAGTCAAGTTTGGCCGCCATATTTGATGGCGCATGATCATGCATGGTTCTTGTTGTAATTGCCAAGGTAAGCTAAGTTTTAGACTGTAAAACGTGAGCTTAGGCTCCTGTATATCAAAATATTCTTGCCTTGTTTGATATTTACCACGTTTCCGCGAATTCCCCCGCACTTTAAGTGTTCTTGATGACATTTTCTTTGGGACTTCAAAAGTACATGCACATGATGTAAGCTCAACATTAATTGTGGCTCATTTATGAGTTCCCACACCTTTTAAAATCAAGACTGGAATAAGCTTATATTTTCTTTGTTTTCAATGTTTTTAAATGTTAAATGTTTTTCTTTGTTTCTTTGTTTTTCATGTTTACACATTTTATTTCATAGTGTGAGATCTTTATGCTTGCCCGACGTGACCAATCGAACCAAATTGAACGTTCGATTAATCAAATTCAATCGAACCCAATCGAACTCAATCATATGACTGGGTTCGGTAATCGAGCTCAATCGAGCTCTCACACAAAAAAATGGAGCAATCGAACGTTGATTAGGTTCGATTGTGTTCGATAAGGTTCGATTCAGTTCGACGGCAAGGCAATCATAAAACATGATCGGTGTGGGATGACATTCCATTGGAAATAGAGGTGACAGAGCCAAATCTGGGGAGATGCAAGTTTTTCTCGGCAGCTTACATTGCCCACTCTTTCCACATGATCGGCTTGGTTCATTGAATTTTGCGTGGGTTCTTGTAAAGATTACATATGCTGATAAGAAATAATTGAATCATATATGAAAATTTAAAATAGCTGGGGTGAATTGAAATTTATATAATCTTCTGTTGTCTGATGAACTTAATTCGTAAGTTGTTCTCACATTGTGAACCATACTGTTCAAATAACATATATTTTGAATGATTTTTTTTGTTCGATTGGTTCGATTGAGTTTGAAAATCGAACACAATCGAACTTTCACACAATCTTTTTAGTTTTTTTTTTCAATTCAATCATTTTTATTGTTCTTCCACACTAAAACACAACAGTTACAACAGTTACAAATTACTTAACCCTACCGCACAGTTACAATATTACAAACAACTACACTTACATAATTACAACTCAGGATAACAACTACAAAAATACAGTACCATATTGTCACTACAGTAGATACCGACTCGAAATTACACTCATCCACGAAAACTGAAAAACAGAGGGGTAACATAGTCTATAAGCTAACATGTGGCATAAGCCTCTCCCATTTCTGGAAATGTCTTGTTAGTTTATTCTGCTTTGTTGCTATCGTTTTCTTCACTTGGTATACATCTCTAATCTTGGCCTTATAAACTCGTAAGGAGGGATTCACAATATTCAACTTACACTTGTAAATATAAAATTTTGCTGTCAGTATCAGATGATTCAAAAGAATAAAATCATCTTCCGTATTGAAAACTCCAAAGAAAATATCCATCATTGTAAAGGGTTGAAACTTAACCCTACATTCACCAAGCCAAGAGCAGAGAGCTTCCCAGAAAGTCCTTGTCACATCTCAGAAGAAAAATAAATGTTCGAAGGATTCAACCTCTCGTTTACAAAAGGCACATAAGGGCGAGTCCGTCATTTTTAACCTAAACATCTTTTCATTTGTAAATACTATATTATTCAATACTTTATATTGGAATTCCCTAATTTTAGTTTCACTCGTGATTGTAAAAGGCAAGGAGTATATTTTCTTCCAGTCAAAAGGAAACTGTGGAAATTTCTCCTTAAACTTTTTTTGAGCAGTTGGGGGAACCTGTTTTTTACTTTTAAAAGCCCTGTAAAGCAATCTGGACGAAACATTTGTCAGAGCTACCTCAGAATTTTCTATCTTTAACTGAATTGAGTCACCAATATTTGAAGGGAGGTGTATTGTGCTTTGTCTAATGATCTGTCTCCATTCACAAGGGATTGCGTCGACGATGCTCATTAATTTAAAATGCTCTATTGGAGGCAGATTTGCATTTAACACCTTAACACCCTTTAGGAAGATTCCAGTGTCGGAAAGAAGATCGCCGATCGTAACAATTCCTTTAGAAAACAAACGTGTTTCGAAAAGCGAGAGCCCTTGAACAGTAATATTTTTATTATTCCAAATAACCTGATGAACAACGTCCTCGTACGATAGTACCAAAGATTGATTTAACACGGACCAAGCGTCAAGGCACTCTTTATAAAAAACTGGAAGGTAGACAGGTAACTTTCGGGTATCAAAATTGCTCTTAAGAATCAACTCTCCGCCTATTTTAGAGAAAAAGTGGTTCAATGTTATCTTCCAAGCACTGGTATTATCCTTATCCGCAAATCTCTTTAATACCATCACCCTCTGCGCGAGGATCATCGATTGAATGTCTAACATCTTAAGTCCACCATCCTCGATATCGTTAATAAGAGCGGCACGTTTGATTTTATCGTTTCCTTTCCAAATAAAACGGTAAATTAGACTGTTTATCTCTTTGATCAAATCTCCTGTAACTGTAATCAATGCCGCTTTACTTAAAACTTTAGGAATAATAAAGGATTTAACAATCTGTATTTTTCCTAGTAATGTAAGCCCTCTCCACTTCCACATATTCAATATATCTTTGATAGACTTGAGAATTGAGTCGAAGTTTGCTTTCATCCTTGATGATGTATTATAGTCGAAGACAATTCCCAAAATTTTTATCGATGTTCGTATTTAGTGAGGAAAGTTAATTTGATCAAGACGATGTCTACCAATGGCAAAGATCTCCGTTTTTTCGCTGTTGACATGGAGGTTTGAGAATCTAAAAAAGAGCTGCAGAGTCGCCACTAAGCGGTGATATGATGCAATATCTTTGAGAAAACAGGTCATATCATCAGGAAAAAGAGTTAGTTTAATTTCTTGTTCGTTAACTAATATACCTCTAATTTCATTATCTTCTCGAATTCGGCAAGCGACTACTTCGAGGGCTAAGATGAATAATAAAGGTGACAAGGGATCACCCTGCCTAACCCCACATCGGACTTGGAATAGATCAGTGGTAAAACCGTTGTTTAAAACACAACTGGACACATTAGAATAGAAAGTCTTGATCCACTGTAAAAAGTATGTTCCAAAATTGAATTTTTCCAAGACTTTGAGAAGGAAAGAATGATTTAAAGAATCGAACGCTTTCTCAAAATCAATTGCCAAGAGAATACCGGAACAGTCCGTAGATTTAGCGAATTCAAGTACATCTTCAATTGTTCGAACTCCATCCAATATTGATCTCCCCTTGATAAACCCATTTTGATTATTGTGAATAAGATTAGGTAAAATCAATTCTAACCTTCTTGCAATTGCCTTTGATGCGATTTTAACATCAACATTAATTAAAGAAATTGGTCTCCAGTTTTTGATAAATCGTCTGTCTTCATCTTTCTTTTCTAACAGAGTAATCATAGCCTGTTTTTGCGAGTTGGATAGTTGT
The DNA here is from genome assembly GCA_964030785.1 of Siderastrea siderea. Taxonomy (NCBI): domain Eukaryota; kingdom Metazoa; phylum Cnidaria; class Anthozoa; order Scleractinia; family Rhizangiidae; genus Siderastrea; species Siderastrea siderea. Next base: position 3,825,704 of record OZ034977.1, read on the forward strand.
CCCTTTTCGTGAGCGCAGTTTAAAGCATCGACAAGGCATTTCCCTACGAGATGCCAGAAGCCGAGATAAAACTCCACAGTCAGTCCGTCATTACCTGGTGTTTTGTTTTTCTGAAAGGATTTCAATGCTTCGAAGTATTCACTCGTTGTAATTTTGTTATCCAAAAGCTCACGCTGTTCGTCTGTTAACATGTTAGTATTTATATTCCTAAGGTATTCGTCAATTGACGTTCACGAGAATCTGTGTGGTAAAGATTTGCATAAAAGTTATGAATCTCCGACATTATTTGTTTCGGATCAGTCGTGCATTCATCATTTTCCACTACTAACTTTCCAATGCAGCTTTATTTCTTTTTATCATTTTCTAAATTCAAAAAATACTTATTACTTTTCTCTCCGTATTCATACCAATTTGCTCTTGATCGAATTATTGCTCCTTGAGCTATATATTCATATTGTCGATCATATTCAGTTTGGAGGATTTCCAAATCATTTAAATTTTCTGGACTGGGATATTCGTCGCATTTTACTGTGCACTCCTTGATCTTTTCCTCCAATGCTGATAATTTCTCCCTTCGATTTCTGGCCTTCTGTTTACTATAGGTAATAGTTTCATAACGGATTTTGTACTTAGTGAAATCCCAAAGGACCCTGGGATCTTGAACATCTTTTCCTTCTTCCAGCCAGTCACTATATTTTTCAGTTACTAATTTAATATAAACTTCATCCTCTAAAAGACTGGAATTAAACTTCCAAAAGGAAGGGCCCCGTCTTATTTCTTCAATTCCGTTTATGTGCATTGATATGGCAAAATGATCAGTTTTTATTGCAGGAATAATATCTACATTCTCTACCTCCTCTTGAATACTGCTGGTGATTAGCCAGAAATCCAAACGGCGCTGTACTATTGGGTTCTTTTGTCTCCATGTGAAACGCTTAACGTCTGGATTTCTAATTCTCCAGATATCAATCAAATCAAATGATGAACACAAATTATCGATCTGTTTGCAAGATTCTTTTACTTGGGGCTTGCCTCCGGTCTCATCCAAATCAGCATCAAGAATAACATTAAAGTCGCCTCCAATAATCACTTCACAATTTTCCTCCAGTTCTAATCCATCAAGCTGTTTTTGAATTTCTTCGAAAAAAATGCATTGATCCTTTACCTTATTTGGCGCATAGATATTGACATAAACGAAAGGTTGGCTTTGAGTGAGGCTCTTTAAAATAACAAATCTCCCCTGCTTATCTTCTCGGTGTACCTTAACCTCACAGTCAAAATTCTCCTTTAAAAGAATCATAACCCCCCTGCTGTGCTCCGAACCATGACTAAAGAAAATATCTCCCCTCCACTGTGACTTCCAAATATTTTCAACTTCTGGGGTACTATACGTTTCTTGCAAAAAGATTATATTGGATTTCTCTTTCGATAGCCAATGAAACAGTGCCTTTCTTTTGTCAAAAGAACGAATCCCTCGAACATTTAATGATAAAATTTTAAAGTTGAGATTACGTTTCATAGAGATACCGGTGACTATGTCGAAAAAGATCTGCACATAGAAAGCTCAGATCACAGGTGTCGTGAACGCCCCCCACGTTAATACAATACACAATCAACACATTATCTTCTAAGGATAGTGACAAAAAGGACAAACCAAAGCTACAACACACAACTACGCATTTAAAAAAGTAGCCAACAAAAGCTGTTAGATATAAAGCTACTAACAAAAAGGGTCTTGCATTCCTCATAACACGCAAAGACAATAGGTTTACAAACTCCGGTTCTTGGAAGAAAAAAATATTCAAAACTTTGAGAAAAACAAGGAAACAAAATTATACATAGCCTGGTTATTATCTTACAAACAAATCTACACTTGAACACCGTCGATGAATAGCTTGTCCGGTTCTGCCCTACTAAAATATGCGGGCTTGCCATCCTCTTTGGCCTTCTTGAACTGTTGCATCTTTTTCTTTCTACGGTCTATAATTTCCTTTGGAAGGTCCGGCGATATTCCAAAGTCTTTGCCTTTCAACTTCCTAGCATTTGACATAATTGCCTCTCGATCAGGGTATTTCAAGAATCGTGCTATAATCTGTCTAGGCTTTCCGTCGGAGGACCTCCGCTTTCCAATCCGATGTACCCTTTGAAATTCTAATTTATTGGCGTCCTCCATACCAAGCTCTGTTTTCAAAAAGTCGACGAGAATCTCCCTGGTGTCTTCCTCTGATGCAGCTGCTTCTTTGATTCCAAAAAAACGTAGGTTCTCGCGTCGCTGGTAGACTTCCATATAGAGCTTTTCGTCCTTGAGCTGATCAAGATGGTTTTGCATGTCCTCTAATTTCTTCTTGAAGGACTCTCTTTCTACATTAGCATAATTCATCCCATCCTCGATCTCCTTAACTGTCTTCTCCGTCTCCTTCTTAAAAGACTCAAAGCATTCAACCTTTACCTGGAGACTACTAACTTTGGCGTCCACGGTTTTAACATAAGCCTCAAGTTCTTCAAGTTTGTGTTCTACTCTTCCAAGTTTCTCTAGGACAAGATTTAACTTAGGCATAACCGCCTCCGCCATGTTCAATAAAGATATCACTTCGTCCGGTTCGCTATTTGCTTCAGAGTCAGTCAATGATGGGTTGCACCTTATCTTTTTATCATCAGGAGATAGGCCGTCCTCTATAGAGGAAGTTGAAGAACTTTTCCACGTTTTTCTTTTACTGGTTTCGGCCATGTACGGCTTCCAGACCGGAGCTAATACACACACGTTCACTCCGACATTTTGTCCGACCCAGTCAGTTCGTTCGATTGTGTTCGATTTCCGAACCAATCAAACCTACATGTAGTCATTCAATTTAGCTTCGTCAGGTTTGATTGAGTTCGATTACCGAACAGTTCGATTGGTCACGGCGGGTACTTGGTACAGTTTGCTAGTGATGGCTTTGTTGTTAGATCTTCAAGCTGCTGTACTATTTGCGAGTGACCACATTGACTCTGATTGAATATGGGTTTTATCATGTTTATACATTTAATTTCATAATGTGAGATCTTTATGCTTGGTACGGTTTGCTAGTGACAGTTTTTTTTGTCAGATTGTCAAGCTGCTGTACCATTGTGAGTGACCACATCACCTTATATCCCATCTATTTCTGTCAGACAAAGACAGGTAACATCTATTAGTGTGATCAGTGTATACCCAAGGCTGTCATTAAGGCTCATAAACTGTAACACCTGTTATGGCTGAGTATTCTTGCTGGGACCTCAATGTTATGGGTGAACTCGGTTCCTTGTCCTTACAATACTTACAAGTTTGTTATGGGTGTGAAGTTCAAGGTAACAGGTGACTCAAAACTTAATGACAGCCCTGTATACTGAATCATTGGTTACTCAAACCTGGTCATGCATTCCTGTCAATAACAAACTAATGAATGGCTTCTGGCACCTGGCCGGAGTAAGAATTTGACAAGTTTACAATTTGCATAATTTGGCTGTAACAGTCAGTTACATTTCTTTATTTTTACATCTCTTTATTTTTATTCTCTTTTCTCTTCGCTGCCCACTTTTTTCAATCCATAAATGTTGAGAGAACTCAAACCCCAGGCCTGGTATTTACATATTCTTAAGGACGGTGCCTCCTTTTGTTACTGCCCATACGTTCTGCGCATCTTGGTACATGTATATTCAGATTTGTTTAGGAATTTGCCCACTAATACAACAATACTTTTGCACGGCTTATGACTATGTGGAAAAAGCAGATCTTAGCAAGGGCTATCAGAATCCCAAAAAAAATTGGGGGTAACCATGTTTTTTTCAGAGATAATAGAGCTTAAGTTTGGAAAGAAATTTCCATACATTCTTTGTATTTTAATGCTTTTTTAGAATAATGGTTGCTTAATTATCTCTGAAAAATGTGCGTTTACCCACATTTTTCTTTCTGGATTCCAATAGCCCTTGCTAAGATCTACTTTTTCCCCATAGTCATAACCTTTGCAAAAGTACATCTGTATTAGGAGGCATCGTCCTTAAAAGGTTGTGCAATTATGCAAATCGAAGTCAGTCGAACTCTCACCCTGACCTGAGGCTGGAAGTCATGCATTAACTATTATGGAAGATCAGTTCGTTTCATTTTGAATTGTTCATTTCAAGAGCCAGTTATTGTAACAAAAATATCCATTAATGAATTCATTTGTTTGTAACTGACAGGAACACATGACTGGGTTAGTTTGAGAACAAAATAAGGCCTCTGTGCAAGATAAATTTATGCCTTAGCAGTGACTAACCTTCAAATCACTGTTTTCTATTGCACAATGAAATCAAGGCAAATAGTGTACACCAGGCTTTTGTTGATGGCTTAATATTTGGTTCCTGACATATGATATGTCAGCCGCATCTCTGTAACATGGATGCTGTGTTTGAAAATGATGAGTATAAGGTCAATTTGCTTTAACCCTTGTAAAAATAGTACCGGGATCTTGGCGGGATCTTGCCAAGATCCCGGCAAGATCCCGCCGGGATCCCACCGAGATTTTGGCCGCCGGGATTCCCGGTCCCGCCGGGATTCTTACCGGGATTCTTGGCAGGAGGCGGGATTCCCGACGGCCAAAATCTCGGCGGGATCCCGGCGGGAATCTTGCCGGGATTCTTGGCGGGAGACGGGATTCCCGGCGGCCAAAACCTGGGCAGGATCCCGGCGGGAATCTTGCTGGGATTCTTGGCGGGAGACGGGATTCCCGGCGGCCAAACTCTCGGCAGGATCCCGGCGGGAATCTTGCCGGGGTTCTTGGCGGGAAGCGGAATCCTGGCGGCCAAAATCTCGGCAGGATCCCAGCGGCAGTCTTGTCGGGATTCTTGGCGTTTAACCGGATATCTCGGTGGGAGTGCTGCCGGGATTCGCGGCGGGAAACAAAATTCCTTGCGGTCAAAATCTTGCTGAGATCCGGTCGGAAAGCGAAATTCCCGGCAGCTAAAATCTCCAGGGGTTCTGTCTGGAATCTTGCCAGGATTCGCGATGAGAACGTAATTAACATTAACCAAACTACCAGACGCTGGCAAAACTATGTCCTATATTGCAGTCCCAAGTGTTGTTGCCATGATTGTTATCAGTCTTGCACTTGTTTCTTAATTGAATTATCCCTTATGTGGTACTATTTCCATGTGACAATAACGAGACGACAAAGAATAGTTCACGTGCATGTGTTGTTACTTCAGCGCGTCGAATTTAACGTTGTTGATTGATTTCCACGTTCCCCATGAAAACCTCGTGGTGCCAGGAGCGTTGCTGGTGGAAGGAGGCAAGTGTCTTCTTTATTTGCTGTGAAATCCGTAGCATCTGCAGGAGAATAAACCAACGAACAGGAAGAGTTTGATGGTGTTTTGAGCATTTTTGTGTTTGTTCGCACTTGCATTTTATACGCTTACATGTAAACGATATGTGTTCGCGGTTCAGAGAAATCGATTTATTTGTAGTCAAGACAAAGCATAGAAAAGTGGCCGTGCAGAAACTCGGGTTTGTTCATGATCATCTAAGGAAAGAACAGTGTGCTGGACGAGAATTGTTAGTGGAGATTTAGATGCTGAGTGAAAGAAACGTGTGAAATCTGAAGTATCTGGCAACGTAGTTATGCGAAGGAACAAATATTGTTTGGTACTCCAAAGAAAGACGAAGATGAAATTATAAATATATGAAATTCATATGTTTGAACTGCGGAATGAAGAATTAAATGTAAAGAAGATCCTCGCAGTTATTAACGCAACTTATGCAGTTGCGAAAAGAAAGCCTGAAAAAATCAGGCTTGCCGGGATTCATAAGTTGCGTTAATAACTGCGAAAATCTTCTTTACATTTAATTCTTCATTCCGCAGTTCAAATATATGAATTTCATATATTTATAATTTCATCTTCATCTTTCCCGGGTATATTAGGAACTAATTTAATGACGTAGCTCCCAGTTGGCTTGTTAGCTCAATTGGTTAGAGCGCTGCACCGGTATCCCAGAGGTCAGGGTTCGAATTCCGGCAAGCCTGATTTTTTCAGGCTTTCTTTTCGCAACTGCATAAGTTGCGTTAATAACTGCGAGGAACTTCTTTACATTTAATTCTTCAATCCGCAGTTCAAATATATGAATTTCATATATTCATAATTTCATCTTCATCTGTCCCGGGTATATTACGAACCAATTTAATGACCAGCTCCCAGTTGGCTTGTTAGCTCAATTGGTTAGAGCGCTGCACCAGTATCGCAGAGGTCAGGGTTCGAATCCCGGCAAGCCTGATTTTTTTTAGGCTTTCTTTTCGCAACTGCATAAGTTGCGTTAATAACTGCGAGGATCTTCTTTACATTTAATTCTTCAATCCGCAGTTCAAATATATGAATTTCATATATTTATAATTTCATCTTCATCTTTCCCGGGTATATTAGGAACTAATTTAATGACGTAGCTCCCAGTTGGCTTGTTAGCTCAATTGGTTAGAGCGCTGCACCGGTATCCCAGAGGTCAGGGTTCGAATTCCGGCAAGCCTGATTTTTTCAGGCTTTCTTTTCGCAACTGCATAAGTTGCGTTAATAACTGCGAGGAACTTCTTTACATTTAATTCTTCAATCCGCAGTTCAAATATATGAATTTCATATATTCATAATTTCATCTTCATCTTTCCCGGGTATATTACGAACCAATTTAATGACCAGCTCCCAGTTGGCTTGTTAGCTCAATTGGTTAGAGCGCTGCACCGGTATCGCAGAGGTCAGGGTTCGAATCCCGACAAGCCTGATTTTTTCAGGCTTTCTTTTCGCAACTGCATAAGTTGCATTAATAGCTGTGAGGATCTTCTTTACATTTACATTTTTATTTACTGACGTTTAAGTTATTTACAGGATCTCGACAGCCCTCCCTTTTCAATTTACGTGATATTTACAGGATCTTGACAGCCCCCCTTTTTCGATTTACATGATATTTGCAGGATCTCGATAGCCCCTCTTTTTCAATTTACATGATATTTACAGGATCTCGATAGCCCCCCTTTTTCGATTTACATAATATTTACAGGATATCGACAGCCCCCTTTTTCAACTTACGTGGTATTTACAGGATCTGGGCAGCCTCCCTTTATTAGTTTACGCGGTATTTACAGGATCTCGACTGCCCCCCTTTTTCGATTTACATGATATTTACAGGGTCTTGACAGCCCCCCTTTTTCGATTTACATGATATGTACAGGATCTCGAGAGTCCCTCTTTTTTCAATTTATTTAATTAAAAAAGAAAGCAACGTTCAGAACGGAATGGCAAGGTACAAAACTATTCATTTCAATGTTATTCTCATTCATCTCAGTACTATTCCGTTTCATTCCAGTGCATTCTAATGTTTTTCCAATTTATTCTGGCTTGGTTTGGTTTAGTAACACCCCTGAAAATAATTTCAAATTAGGTCTATGAGAGTAGTAAATGGCGCCCATACGGCACAAATGCTGGCTTCTGATTGGTCGAGAGCTTTTGGCTTCTGATTGGTTGTTGGGTTGCCCTAGTAACGGAAACCACTGACCATTGAGTTGGTGGGCTCAAGCGGAAGTCACGTGACCGGAAATGACGTCATGGGAACCGGAAGTGACGTGTTTTGGAAGGGAAAACCGCTGGCGAGTGTGAAAATAGGATCGGGGGCGCAGGGTGGGTTAAAACCGCTGAGAAAACGCGGGCGCAAAGTCCAAAGTCCAATTTCTGCAACGTGGGTGACCCATATATGGCCCATAGATGGATTTGATATGGTTTTGATATGACACAAGTCCAATTTCTGCAACGTGGGTAGGTATAAAAGGGTAAACCCTAAGGTGAGGGAGTAGTCAGGATGAGTTTTTACATCACTCTGCTCAGTGATCAAGCACAAGGCACGGGTCAAAAATTTACCGCCAGGCTTCCTCATTCACATTATCTGGTAGAAGATGATTGGGAAGTGGCCTTGGTTCATATTTCCCACCCGGGTTTTAATCAACCATTGGTAGATCAAACCAAACAGAATTGGACGCAACAAGATAGTCAAAACCATTGGATGAAAACAGATGTTAGATACATACCAAAACGTGCGGATGGAACGGCTCCCATTCAAGTCACCAAACAAATCCATTTACCACCAGGGTATTACTACAATTTGAAAGAAGCATGGATCGCCATCGCGTACGAAATAGAAAAACAACACATGGAAGTCATGATGGATATAGCCAAAATGGACGTGGACGATCAAGCGAAACGACAACAACTAGCTGCTCTGAACCTGGCTCAACCCTACGTGAAAATCACCAATGCCGGCATTGCCTCCGAATTAGATTCCTTGTATGTACTCATTCCAGCCAACATGCAATTTGAAATGGAATGGAAATTAGCTGGCTTGATGGGCCTTGTGAAAGATGGAACGCCCACGCAACGAATTGTGGAAGAAAAAAATTATCTGGTGAAACATATCGTGGATTACAACGATCGTCATAAATGGGAAGTAACGAAAGGTCCTGCCAACAAATATCCACCGTTTGGTCATGTCTCCGTCAGTTTTACTCACCCCGATTTCGAGTATGAGTTGTTCTTGGGACCGAATCTGAGTCGACAACCCTTTCCCAGTACGCCGACGGTCAAACCGCAACAACAACAACAATTGATGATTTACACGGATCTGGTTGCATCGAGCATTGTGGGAAATCAGCAAAAAGGTTTTTTACGTACCTTGGATGCCGGCAATACCGACCATCAGTTTGATACCAAGCAACGGATGTATTTTCCTCTTGGCAAGACCATCTTTGACAGCATTGAGATAGACATTCAAACAGCCAATGGACAACCGGCTCCGTTGAAACAAGGCAGAACCATCATCACTCTTGAACTCTCCAGAAAAAGTCAACGGGCATGACGTGGTTGTTTTTTTATACAGAAAGCGAATCATTAATTAAATCCTGGAGCACGTGGGACCTAGCCCGGTTAGCTCCAGAACAGGCTAACTACTTAGATTGGTTTTTTGAAAGAGATGAGGAATATAAAAAGGCTTACCGCTATCCCGTTTACTTGACATTCTTGCTTGTTTGCTTGCTTGCTTGCTTGACTGCTTGCTGGCTTGGGAGTGAAAAAACGGGGAGTGGAGGCGGTCTTTTATAGAGATCCTCGCAAAGTGTTGTGGGCTAACTAGGGTGGGGGGACCCCCCCTCCTCCCTCCTTAGATAGACCATCAGGCTTTGCGCGGATCGGGGTATATAAGTCAAGGGAGGCCCCAGGACGTCACTCCTAGCTTTGAGTTCTGTTAGGGTTGACTTATGTTGGTTCGTCTGGTGAAAAAATGTCTAGAACTGTGTTGGACTGCCTGGGCAGTGTGATTAATGTGAATGGAGAGGAGGCGGTGGGAAGGAGAGTGCCACGGGAGCGAACCCATGTCGAGAGAGTGGCAATCAGAATGCACGAGAGAAGACAAGAGACGTGGCGACCTTTGAACCAGGAGCGTGTAGGGGCATTTTTACAAATGTATTTGCTGGCGATGGTTTACGTGGAGAATGTGCACCGCAACGGGCGGCAACACGAAGCCTCCACGAAAATGTTGAACCGCACCCTGGTGAGACGGATCATCCCCTGGATCTACCAGAATAGGGCTTGGACCAGGGATGATAGTCAATGGCCGCTTTCATTGGACAACTTCCACGAACTTGACAGGCATTTGACTAGTCATCTCCCTCGTGTACGGGCAACCCATCAATGGCAAATGATCAGGGTGTATTTTGAGGAAATGGAGCAGCAGCAGCAGCAGCAGGATGAGGAGTTGACGGAAGAGGAGGCGGGCGAGAGAAATTATTTAGAATGGAAGAATTCCGCCGAGTATAACATGGACTATTCCAATGAGGATGATTAGACTTTGAACATTTTTATTTTATGGTTGAGATTGTTTTTATTGTAAGTCAAGACGCGTGTGCAAACTCAGTGTTGTCAGTTTTTTATTTTAATTAAAAAAAGAGTTGATGTTTGTTACAAATGGTGGTTCGTCTTCTTTGCTACGCGGGTGGGGTGCGCCTATTTACAATTGAAAAAAGCTATCTACAATTTGAAAAAATAAAAATTGAAAAAATAAAAACTAAAAGAATTGAAAAGAAAGCTATGTACAGATTGAAAAATAAAAAAATTAAGAAATGTCTATTTACAAATGAAAGTCTTCCAGTTCCATACGTAATTGATCAATGTTCTCGGGTAGACAGAACGTGCGATTGAATAAGGCTTGAATTTCGGCTCGGGTTTTCTCGTCCACATCCCGGGATCCCACAATAGCACTGCTTTGATGAAGGGTGGGCTTTTTGGGTCCCCAAGGAACAAATTGACTGCCAGTGACCAGGGTGGCGGCATTCTCGTTGACTTGGTAGTAATGGTCCGAGCGGTACCACGATTGACTGGGTATGTCAAACAGGTAGACGGGTTTGCCTAAATCCATAGCCAATTGCACAGTCCAACCAGTGCCTCCTTTCACGCGTTTATGATCCGGTTCCAAGATGCCAAAGGCATAGATGGTATGGGCTTTTTTGGCAATTTGATAATTGCGTTGCAGCAATTGCAGGGTGTAAAAATGACTAGGCATTTGTTTGCCTAGTTTCTCCGCTGCCTGGTGAAGATGTGGGTTGGCCAACATCAGGACTTCCACCGTAGAAGGGGTGATGAAAGTGGCTTGAGGATGGTTCGGGGGGACGAGGACTTCGAGTTGCATCCCAAACTGTTTGGCCTGTTCTTCGACGAGTGCATCCGTACCTTTGGCTCCCCCTGTGTAGACCACATGTCCATGACCCACTTGCAGTTCCAAGGCACCGAGATCTTGTTCTCCGATCATGATGTCTGGGGGCATTGCTTTTGAGAATGACGATTCAGGGACCAAGGGAGCTACTTAAATAGGGACAGTTGACCAATGGGAAGACAAGAGGTCCTTATTTGGAGAGGCAAAAGCTGACCAATGGGACGATGAGACGTCCTTATATGGGTAGGATAAGCTGACCAATGACAGGTAAGGGTCTAAGGTATAAAAAGGCATGGGTGGGTGAAAATCTTGAGCACGATGTCTGTCGATCGGAAGAGAAAGCCAAGCGTACACCCTGCGGGGAAGAAGAAAAAGAAAGAGAATGTGGACTGTGATCCTGTGGTGTGCGAAGTGGTGGAAGACACCCGAGCTGCCGTGGAAGACATGATGAAAGAATTGAATGACATGGTGGAGCAATCTACACCATCACCTCAATTCACTCTGACGACCGTGTATGACAATGCGGAGGACTATGCTCAAGCGAAAGCCAACAGTGAAAGAACCCTAGCTAGTTCGGTGGACTATATGGTATGTCCTTGTCATGACGTGCGTTTGGAGGCCCGAGAATCTCAAAAGGGATGGAAGTATGTGAAATGTCCCATGCAACCGTGTTTGCTGTTTTGTGGTCAAGATCAAGCCCCCGACTATATGAAAGCCGTGTATAGTCAACCTCATGTGGAAGTGTTGGACATGTGGGCTTGTTTGCAATGCTTTTGCCGTGAACCCGCCACGCTGCAACAGAGTCATTCCACCCAGAACCCCGATCGCTTGTTTCTGAATTGTTCCAAGAAACAGTGTGGCTTCTTCCGATGGGCCGATCAACCCATGGGTCCCAAGTACTGGACTTGGTTTCATGACAACCCTCCCAAAAAAGCCGATCAACAAGCCGAAGCACCCCACCGTAATGCTCAAGGATATCCCAAACGTGGAGTGGACATCCCTGGCCCTCCAGTCCGAAGGAAAGAGGACAGGCCCTTGACAGATTATGAGAAACAATTGTTACGAGAAATTCAAGATCTCAAGAACCGTCAAGAAATGATGGTAGCCCCGGCTCCGCCACCTCCTAAGTACAGTGACAGTGTTGACAACTGGCAGAAAGGTCTAGAGACCATCAGCTGTGGACGACTCTTTTAAATGAGAGAACGAATAAAATGTTTTTATTTAGTCCATGGAGTCTGTGTGTTATGCGTGGGATTCTGTCTTGTCCCTGGGGCAATGGCAATGTCATCAAACCCTTTGTCAAGTCTTATATGATCATCAACCCGGTGCCTAAATCCCCATTCCCCGTTGTCCCGAGGACACGCATCCTCTCCAGATCTTTGAAGAAACCCATGTCGACCGTAACCTGTATCGATGGGTGGTGTTTGTCTTATGGTTAAAAGCCCACCCAGAGGCATGGCGATGGTATCGAATCATTGAAAAGGCGCATCCCTACACGGTTCCTACCATACCGACCTTATGGGATGAATGCCAGAAAGTATGGCCCCTCGAAAGAAAAAGGTCTCCCAACCATGGTTGAATCGTTACCACGATCCGAGAGCCCCCGGCAGTTTAGGAGGCGTGCAACGGTTTGCTAAAGCCCATCGTCTCCCTTTGAAAAAAGTCCAACGGGTCTTGGAACGGGATTTGGCCTACACGTTACATAAACCACGACGTCGTCGTTTTCCCACCGTACCCGTGATCGTAGGAGGATTAGATGATCAATGTGTGGCAGATTTAGTGGAAGTGCAACCGTTGGCCAAATATAATCGGGGTATACGCTACTTGTTGACGGTATTGGATGTCTTGTCCAAGTACGCGTGGGTACAACCGTTGAAAGACAAAACCGGGGTGGCGTTGGTTCATGCCTTTGAGAAGATTTTGAAAGGACGACGTCAACCCAATCGATTGCAAACGGATCGAGGGAAAGAATTTTATAATCGAACTTTTCAACGATGGCTTGACGAGCAAGGGATTCATCATTTTTCCACCGAAGGGGATGCGAAAGCCAGTGTCGTGGAACGATTTAATCGGACCTTGAAAGAACGGTTGTATCGTTATTTTACGGCTGCTAACACCTTACGCTTTGACGATGTCTTACCCGAGTTGGTGCAAGGGTATAATGCTACCCGTCATCGAAGTATTGGTATGGCCCCTCAAGACGTGACATGGGACAACGAAGAAGCGGTGTGGAAACGATTGTACAGTAAACGATTGAAAGGTCAGAAAAAACCTAAATTCAAAGTCGGGGATCGTGTCCGTCTCAATAAGATTCATCGTACCTAAGATACACCGTCCATGTGTCCGATGTGTTTCGCATCGAAAAGGTACTTAAGCGACAAAAAGATCGTTGGTTGGTCAAGTGGAAAGGGTGGCCCGACAAGTACAATAGTTGGATTCGTAGTCAAGACGTCACGTCTCTCCAACCACCCAAGAGGAAAAGCCCACCCAAAGAGACAAGTCCACCCAAAAGACGACGACGCGACTAAACAATGACGTTGGTGCCCAACTCTTCGTTTTACGTGACGTTGATGAGTCATGCGAGTACCAAAGAGTTTCCTGGGAACAAGAGCCATCATTTCAGAAACCGATTGCCTAAACCCATCCGATTTATGGGACGAGGATGGATGGTGGGTATGGTGAGTTTATCCTTACCCACCATTCCCGTGATAGCGGAAGAAGGAGGCGTGGGTGATTCCCATCCTTTGTTGTACGTACGATGGCACGAACACGACTTTAAAATAGACGATTGGGGACAGGAGGCATGGTGGTATGAACAGCAGGAATGGACCGTGAAGGCTCAAGACATGAGAAAGGAGATGACCTCGTTGACGGGAGTTCAATTTTTTCACCAACTGGTGTATCGTTACCAGCAAGAACGGGCGAAACGAATCAAACCCAAAGACAAGTTGGTGGGGACCGATGGCGTCAAAATGTACCCGACCTTTGAATGGACCACCGAAGGGGATTTGTTATTGAATACCAAGCCAGTGGATTACAAAACCCATGTGGCACGCGTGTCATGGGGCAGAACCTTGGCCCTGAAAATGGGATGGATCGAAGAAGGGTCCCCCGGCCAGTATCGATTGGGTCCGAATCTCTTGCAAGAATTGGATGGCATTTCTACCATTCCGAACCCGACGGATATCCGCGATGCCAGCAACAAGCCCACCTTTTGGAAAGTGGAGGGGGATTATCTGAAATTGAGTCTATCGTGCCCTTGGCGGTTTGTGAATTTGAACGAGACCTTTCGTCCCTCGTCGGAATTTGCTCCGACGCGTCCTTTACACGTGTATTGTGATGTAGGGACCAGCAGCATGGTAGGGGGTCGCATCACCGATCTCTTACGAGAAATCAAGTACCAGCCTCAAAATACCACCCACTTTGAACCTCGACATATTCAATATGTCCCAGTACGCAATGAAGTGGTGGAAATCGTGGAAACCCAGATGGCCGAAACCAATGGGGATCTGGTCAAGTTTGGCGAAGGGCGTACCGTCCTAACCCTGCACTTTAAAAGGGAAGTGGTGGTGTGAAGAAGAAAGACAACATGTCGTTCTACGTGACGTTACCCAGTCATGCCAACCGACGTGAATTTCCCAAAAACCAAGCCAATTCCTTCAAGATTCGTCTACCTCAACCGTTACGGTTACCCGGAGGGGGATGGCAAGTGGGGTTGAGTGCCATTTCCTTACCGGATACGCACGTCAATTTGTACGAGTTGGTGCAAAAAGATGGGTTCATCATGTCGACGTCCTGGGACCAAACCTATCCCAAACCGGGTGGAAAAGAGGGGGAAATGCAAGATCGAGGAGGGACGGCTGAAACCCTCATTAATGACATTCAACATTTGGATTGGGTGGTGGATGGGGTGAGTTTCATGAAAGCCACCATAAGCCACTTGGAACAGCAACGCAAGGAAACGGCGATTCAAGGCGGTCGGTTTACCAATGATCAAGGCAAACACATGTACGTCAAGTTCAAGTGGGAAGGCGAGGATCTGCTCATTGACAACACCAATATCTGTCATTGCAAAACCGACACGCCCACCCTGTACATCTACACCAAGTTGGCTGTCAAGATGGGATGGTTACGTAAAATTAGCAGTGGGTTGATTTTGGGCCCAAACTTACAACAAGACTTCATGGGGGATCAAATCCCTAACATGACAAAACCCGTTGGTAACGATTGGAACGATGTGAACGACGATCAGCACAACCCAGTCTTTTGGACGGTGCGTTCGTTTTTACCCGATCATTTACAATTGAGTATGAGTTGTGGGTGGCGTTTCACCAATTTGAATGTGGCGTTTCGTTCGGTGGTGGGAGATCCCTCGCGATCGTTGCACGTGTACTCGGACGTGGCAGGCAGTATGATGGTCGGCAATTGCGTGACCGATTTGTTGCGTGAAATCCACTACAAGCGGGAAGGCAGAGGCACCATGTACTTTGAACCGTTGCACATTCATTACCTACCGCTTCGTAATGAAGTGGTGGAAATCATTCAAATGCAAGTCACCGAAACGTCTGGCACGGAGGATAAGTTGGTCAGGTTTGGCAAAGGCAACACGCTGGTCACCTTGCACTTCAAAAAGGCATAAAAAGAGAAAAAAGGGGATGGTCAGTCAAAGATGCCAAAGACAAGAGCACGTCGAAGAAGAAGAAGAAGGCAACGAGGTGGTCTCTTGCCTCTGGCCGCTCTCGTGCCAGCCTTGATGGCTGTTGGGAAAGCCGCCGCGTTGGGAGCGGTGGGTGGTGCCGCGGGTTACGGTGGCAAAAAAGCCATCGAAGCAGCGACCACTCGGAAGAAAAAGAAAGGCCGATGAGAGGGGGTATAAAAAGAGAAAGGGGGTTACGTGACGCATAGACATTGGTGAAGAGTCAAGACGACACCATGCGAGGGGGAAGTTTGACACGATTTCGGACAGACGAGTGGTATGATCAATACGGCAACGGTTTGATGAGGGAAGTCGTGCGTGGCGGTTTCCAAGGCCTTAAAAGCACGCGAAATCCTTTAAAACTGCCTAGTAACACCTTGCGTGGATTGAACGCAGGGTTAACACGCGGTGTTAAACGCAAAGCCGAACAAGTCATTAAAAAAGAAATCACCAAACAAGCCAAGAAAGCCTTGAATCAGAAGAACGTGAAAGACGCCGTGCGTGTGGCTAGTGCTTTGTTTCCCAAGCAAGTCAAACGTGCGCGAGATATTTTGGGCGTGTGAACATGGATCCCGTGCATTCACGACCTCGACGGATTCGTAGTGATCGAGGGTTGCCTCAATGGGGAGGACTGTATCCGTTTTGGAAACTCAGGAGAGGACAACGTGGTGGCTGGTTAAGTGCCGAGGTGATGAGACTGCCCGGGTTTGATTTGAGACAACGCTTAGCACGACGACGACGCTATAAAAACCCCTCACGACGACGGGGTACCACCACTCGACGACGACGACGTTAAACATGCCTGACGTGAGTACACAAACCGCCCCGGCTCACCCACGTTCCGAAGAAACCGTCAACCCGGCGTTACGGATTTTCAAGGTGCCGCCCACGGACATTAGCATCAATGCCTATCGCATGGTTACCATTCAACCCACCACCACGGGTATCAATCCCATGGAATTCATCATTCCGGGATTAGACGATTTTGTGGATTTGGGACGCAGTTACTTTACCATGGAATTGAGTTTGAAAAAAGATGACAACGGGAACTTGGTGGCCAATCAGAAATTGTGGCCCGTCAACAATTTGGCCCATTCCATCATCAAACAAATTGACTTGCAATTGAATGGCACGTTGATCAGTCCTCAATCCGACACTTATCATTACAAAGCTTACCTGGAAACCTTGTTGAATTATGACCGAGAAGATGGCAAGACCGTGTTGGGACCCCAAGGATGGTTCAATCAAGTAGATTTCCCACCCCAATGGACCAACAACAACACCGACAAAGCAGGAGACCATGTAGCCTGGCAAGCTCTCAGTGCCAATCACAAAGGAGCCTTGGACGCCATGGTAGATGAAGTGGCCAAGTATGCCGGAGGTGTCACCCACAGTCTGGTGTTTACCCCCCACCTGGAAGTCTTTCACACTGGCAAACTGTTGGTGCCAGGCATCGAAATCAAGATGAAATTTCATTTCAATGGTCCGAGCCTGTTTTTCAATGGAGTGGCTCTAGCTGGTCGATTGATGGAAGGCGATGTGAAACTACGGTTTCATCTCTGCCAACTGCGTTTGAATGACGCCATCTACCAGAGTTTATCTGCAAAAAGACACAATGAAGGACAAGTGGCTGCCTACCCGACCGTCCGTAGTGAAATCCGGACCTTCAGCATGCAAGGCAACCTGGTCCGCTTTGATATCCCTAACCTGTTTCAAAACAGAATACCTGACCGATTGATTGTGGGATTGTTGGACAGCCGTGCCTTCAATGGAGATGTGACCCGAGATCCTTTCTGTTTCCAGAAATTTGGTCTGAGTTCCATTAAACAGATTGTCAAAGGAGAAGAATACCCTTATGAAACCCTACAGTTAGTGCACAACAATGGCACCCGAGATAATCTAGGCTACTTCCGTTTTCTGCAAGCCAGTGGCGCTTGGTGTAAAAAGAAAGGCAATATGGTAGAACTGCTCGATTGGGGCCAAGCTAAGAATTGTACCTTGTACATGTTTGACAATGTAGCCAATGGATGTGCTGACAGTCAAAACCTCAACCCCAAGCAAACGGGAGATTTACAACTCAGCTTGGAATTTGGAGCCCAACCCGGTACCAATATAACCGTACTCGTGTATGGGGAATTTGAGAACTTGCTGGAGATTGACCGCAACGGAGCCGTGTTGTATAACATTTACCAGCACTGATGGAACACGTGGCCTTGAATAATGTGCAGTTGGATTATTTAGCCCGAGACGACCCGCAATTGAACCCTGTCTTTTACGGGACGGTGGCCTGTGATCGTTTACCCAAGAGTCCTGTCAAGACCCAACCCCAAGGCTACATTGTGAACACCGACCCACACGATCAACCGGGACAACATTGGTTAGCGGTGTGGACGGATCGAAACGTGTGTGAAGTCCTGGACAGTTATGCTTTACCCATGGACACGTACGTGCAAGCTACCCCGTTACGAGATTGGATTGTGCGATATTGGAAGTATGTGGTGACCAATGGCAAGTCCCTGCAAGCCATTTCAAGCAAGAGTTGTGGTGATTACGCCTTGTTGTACTTGAAAGCCAAAGCCCGTGGACGGACCTTGCAAGACTTTTTAAATGAGTTTTCCGATCATGATTATGTGAGCAATGACCATCAAGCCGGTCAACGCCTTCAACAATTGATTGTAGGCCAAGAAGCCAGATGGTATCAACTTTGTTGTCATCCGTATCATCAATGTAATGGTTAAATAAAATATGTTGGAAAAAAAGTGGTGTCGGAGTCGTAGCTCAGTCGGTAGAGCCTTTGGATCCCCTAAAAACAGGTGTGGGGGATTGTGCGTGGGTTCGAGTCCCACCGATTCCAATAAAAAGGTGCCTTTTTTTTTCTAAGGGTAGTTAGTCATCATGCAAACGGGGAAACCGTTTCGTTTTCATACTCCCTCCTCTATCTTGGTGGTGGGTCCTTCGGGATGTGGTAAAACCGTCTTTACGGAAAAACTCTTGGTAGACAACCCCGAGTTGTTTGAAACCCCACCGACTCAAGTGCATTATTGTTATGGCGCTTGGCAAGATCGATTTCGAAGCATGCAAGATCAAGGGGTGGTGTTTCACGAAGGGATTCCTGATCATGAGGCATTGGTCCAATGGTTTCCTCAAGGACATGGGGTCCTGGTCTTGGATGATTTAATGGATGAAGGGAGTCACGATAAACGCGTGTTGGATTTATTCACCAAACATTCGCATCATCAAGGGGTGACGGTGTTGTACTTGTGCCAAGACATGTTTCCCGTGGGTCGCTATGCCAAAAGTATTTCCCGCAATGCCCATTACATTGTCGCGTTCAAGAACCCCCGAGATCAATTAGGGGTACGCAATGTCATGCTGCAATCGTTTCCGACCACTTGGAAAGACACGTTAGAGACGTTTCATCAGGCGACCACCCGCCCGTATGGGTATTTGGTCTTGGATTTACACCCGGCCTCCTCCGATCAACAACGGTTATTGAGTCACCTGTTAAAAGACGAAGGATGGACGCGCACCTATCAAAAGCGAGTATAAAGGGACGAGATCCTTGAACGACCTTTTCGAAAAAGCCAACATGACCGATGACCGTCAACCTCCGCAATCGTACGATACCGTGGCCCCCGCGGGGGTTGGGGCGACCACTAGCAATCAAGTGTCCCCAGGCACCATCCAAGAAATTTTGGATACAGGGGACTCAACCTTGATCGACCAAGCCTTTGATCAAATGACCGTCGAGGACATGATCGCGTATGTGGAACAGCTGCCCTCCCCCAGTGCGTTTAGGACCTCTAGCCCTGCCGGGGTAGGAAGTCAACCATCTCGTTCACCCTCATTCCATAGCCCCCAGACCACCCCGGCGTCTTCCCCGGACACTCCACTTAGTTGGGGAAGTGCAACCTTGACGCCTACTCCTCGAACAGCGAGAGGGGGCCGGACAGCAGCAGCGGGTGCTGGAGGTGATGGTAATGGACGTGGCGCACGTGGTGGTAGTGGTGGGCGTGGTAATGGACGTGGTGGGCGTGGTGGTACTGGGGGTGCTGGTGCTGGTGGTGCTGGTGGTGCTGGTGGTGGTGCTGCTGGTGGTGCTGGTGGTGGAGGTGGTGGGGGTGGAGGTGGTGGGGGTGGAGGAGGTCGTGGTGGTGGTGGCCGTCGTGGTGGACGACGCGGACGACGACGACGACTTTTCCCCGGTTCACCTTTGACACCTGCCTCCAATCCAGCCACCCCTCGAGGATCTTGGACGTCTGGGAGTCCACCCCCTCGTACCTTGCGTCAAGCAGATTTACAACGACGTTTACGGATGTTATTACAAGATCAAGAACAATTGGCCCAAGGACGGGAAATTGCTAATGTGACCATGACCAATAGCATTGTCACCAGTTATAAACAAGGAGGAGCCCCGAGCGTACAAACCACGTCGTCCCGGGTTTCGCCGTGAGGATGATGAAAACCGTCGTGTCGTTATTGAATGGATCTCGACGTCCCGGCATCCCCTTCCCGCCGGAATTGTTACAACGAATGGATTCCTTGTATGCCTTTTACCATCAACAATGGTGGTGTTATCGAAAAATGTTGAATCATTACAAGTGTATCAATGCCTTGTTCAATGGTATGGCATTACTCCTGATGGCTGCAGGTATGATTGCTGGACCCCTTTTGGACAACAGTACGTTGGTAGCCTGTTTGGCGGCGGTGGGGACGGTCGTCAAAGGATGGAATGATTTTAAACAATACCGATTTAAAGTGACCATGAGTCGATTTGCGTTTACCACCTATGCCAAAGCCTTGACCGAATTGAAAACCTATGTGAGGGGTGTCCCCTTGGAGGATCTGGAAGGATTTTTAATCAAGATGCAAACGTTGGATGATACCATTGTGGATTTCACCCCTCCGTTACCCAAACGATGTCTCCAAGATTACCATCGTCATTTTGTGTACCAACCCTTGGAAGCCCTATGCTATGTAGACGGATGTCCTCGTCCCTTGAGACCCAAAGACTACTGGATTCATAAAAAGCCGCTCCCTCCCAGTCCTACACTCTTAGAACCATGGCCGTCCAACGACGACGACGACGCAGAAAAAGGAAACAACGAGGAGGAGCTTTAATGCGTCGCAAACCCCGTTTGGTGGATAAAATAGCCCATGGCATGAGTATGTTTCTATCGGGTCCAGCACCTGGGTTTGGACTCGCTTTAGGCAAATTAGGTGGTCAAGCCTTGAAAGGCATTACCGATAATGTACAACATTACCGACGACAACGAGGTGGGGGTTGGTGGTCCGATTTCAAACGCAATACCCGTCAAAGCTATAAAGAGACGCGAGATGTGATCAAACAAAACAAAGCCCTGCAACGTCTATTGATGAACCGTTCATGGTGAGGAGGAGAAGAAGACGACGACGTCATCGTCAACGAGGAGGGTTTTTAAATCTATTGGTCCCCGCTATGGTGGGATTGGGGAAAGCCGTGGCCTTGGAAACGGATAAACGTATAAAACGCACGATCCAAAAAGCCAATGAACGGTATCGTCGTCGCCATCGGTAAAAGATGCAACGTCTTCGACGTCAATTACCGTTTTTACGGTCCATGTTACAAGAAGCCAATGGTTCCAAACGTCAAGAGTTGTTACAACATGCCAATGCCGATCAAATCAATGCTGTGAGTGAATTGGTTTTGAACTTCTTAAAAAACAAGATTCCCGTGACCCCACCCATGCTGGCTAAACTTCAACCCTATAAAAAGGTACTACGTGATTTGGGACGTCGTCGACATTCCGTCAAAAAACGTCGTCAGTGGTTAGTCCGACAAAAAGGACGCGGGTTGTTTCAAGGACTTCACGAGGTGTTATGTCAATGTGTTCGTTAACGTGTCAAGACATGGAAAGACTCTTATTGGAAGCATAAATATCACCTGTTGTGACAACTGTCGTGCATTGGAAGACCATGGACGAGGTCTACATGATTCCCCACCAGGACTTGGAACAACTCATTCAATATTACAAAGGAGAACTTACCGAAAATGCCTTGTTGAACAAAGCCGCGACGCTCGCCGCCAAAAAACATGTCTTGTTAGCCAACCCTCAATTACCTCCAGCCCTGGTCAATGCTCAAACCAAACCGTTGAGTCAAGAATTAACCAAGTTAACCAAACGCATTCGTCAATTTCCCGGAGGCGTGGGGGTTGGTGCCCCGGGTGGCCCGCCAGCCGAAGAAGAAGAAGAGGCCGGGGATTTGGTAACGGGACCCGTGGAACAATGGTTGAAGCGCATGATAAAAGGCAGTCCGTCGACTCCCAAACCCACCATTACCCCTGCAACCAAGAAAGGCAAAGGAGCAGCCACCACTAGTAAGATTGTCAAGAAAGGGAGCCCATCCACTAGTCGAGGGGATCTACAATCGCGTTTAGAAACCATTCGAGAACGTCGCAAGACCTTGGAAAAAAAGATAGCTGAGAGTCCTTGGGGCAAAGGCAAAGGCAAAGGCAAAGGCGTCTCCCGTGAAGTGCAAGCATTAAAACCCTTACCCGGTTGGGAAGATTGGCACCGAGGCAAAAAGTTACGACGTCGATTGGATTACGACAGTGAATAAACATGCCTCCCAAGAGGAGAAGGGGTATCAAACGCACCCAACGAGGAGGGGCAGTGGATGTCCAAAAATGGATTGCTAAAACCGGCAAAGAATTTCATTGGCCTGGGTATCAGTACATGGGCCCTGGCACGCATTTGGCCAAACGTCTAAAACGTGGGGATCCAGGGATCAATCGCTTGGACCAAATTGCGAAACAACACGACATTGATTACAGCCGTGCCAAGAATTTGCAAGATAAATGGAAAGCCGATACGAAGATGATCCAAGCCATTGATCGATTACCCGGCAAGAAAACCAAGACGGAACGCGTGGTCAAGAAAATCATGCAAGCCAAGAAACGTTTGAAATTGTAAAATTTAATAACATGTTGAGTAAAAAATAAAAAATGAAAATGTCAAGCATTGTCTCTTTACGAAACAAAGTCCTCCAAATCAAAGTCACACTCCTGGGGGCTCCATGGGCCCAAATCATGGAAAACATCCTGCAAAGAGTCGTCCGATGGCACGTCCGTTGACTCCTGTAGGAGGTTGTCTAAAAACCCCTTTCCCTCGTCCCACAAGTCACAAGAAGAATCCAGGGGAGCCCCTGAAGCCCTGTCCATTATTATGACCTCCTGGCCGGGCGAGAGGGAGTCCCAAAAGCCTTGGCTAAAATCGCCCACACGGACCGTCAGGGTCTCTCGTTCCATGGGTTCTGTTGCAGAGGGACGAGGTGAGAGGGAGTCCCAAAAGCCTTGCATAAAGTCGTCCACACGGACCGTCAGGGAAAGGGGGCCCAAGGCTTGGCGTTTTTCCTGCGTTCTCTGTCGTTCCGCGAGCCCTCTTGCTATTCGGTTGGCATACCTGGTTCGGTACCGGGGTTGGCAGGTCTGGCGCTCTGCCATTTCATCATCGTCGTCGTCGTCGTCGGTGAGGGGGAGGCCCTTACGTTTCTTGGCCCGATACCGTCGTTTCTGGGCAGCGACTCGCTCGGGATGCCTGGCCTGATAGCGTTGTTTCCGGGCGGCTTCTCGCTCGGGATGGTTGGCCCGATACCGTCGTTTCTGGGCGGCGACTCGCTCGGGATGCCTGGCCCGATAGCTTTGTCTCTGGACGGCGACTCGCTCGGGATGCCTGGCCCGGTACCTGGCGTTAACGACCCGTCGCCGCGCCCGTCGTTGGGCTTCTTTAGCCCGGAGCTGTGCGAGTTCATCGGGGTTGTCTTCACTGTCGTCGCTGGTGGTATCCATCGTAGTGGTGAGTTCGTCGGGGCTGTCGTCACTGTCGTCGTTTGGCGGAGGACGTCTGGCGGGGCGTTTGATACGCTTGATGCGCGGCATCAGGAGAGGGCCGCGGTGCTGGTGGGGGCGTGAGGGGACGTTTAAACTGATAACGCCAATAGGAGCAGCAGAAGTCTAGCCCCTCGACGAACCACTCACAGGTTAGTTGAGGGTAGCACCATTGATGATACGGACGCGCCTGTTCTGCTCGGCGTCTCTGGGCCTCTACTTTTTCCGGCTCCAACTGCTTCAAAGTTTCTGCAAATTCACCAAGGCTTTCGTCCTCCCACACCCACTCCTGCTTCACTTTCTCCAACACCTGCTCCACTTCTAAATCCGCCTCGAACTTCTCAAAGTCTTTCAATAGCTTTTCATGGGCAGAGTCCATTTTGAGAGGACTCACCTCGAGGGGCGATCTGTTTTATAGTCTCTCATTCATTCCCATCATGCCCATGGACCCTAACTAGAGAGGGGGGAGGGGGGTCCCCCCACCCCTTCCCACCCCTCCCAGAGACCCCCGTGGCCATGCCTGCTGATTGGTTCCTTCTCCCTCCCACGTGACCTTTTGGTTCTCTATAAAAACACAGCCACGACCGTCAGCAAGTTCATCTGATCATGACCTCTCAGCCACAACAAGAAGAAGAAGAAGGCGCGGGGCCCAGCGGCCTCGCCCACCATGAGGTTTTAGCCATGCTAGGTCTCGAGACTTCAGACTCGGAAAAAGAAGAGACAAATCTATTATGTCCCGAGGAGATGGGAGACAACGAGGAAGATGATGACTTGTACAATGACCTCCTCGATCATTTTGAACGACAACATGCCTTTCAAACTCGTCTCCTTCAAGAAAGTGGAGCAGCAGCAGATTTGGATACCTCCATCGGAACCACTCATCTCCTTCAACAAAGTGGGGCAGGAGGTTTGGATGAGGGAACGTTTGACTTTGAACTCCAACCCTTTGTTAATCGTACGAGTCGTCGAATGGGGGTACGTGAACGACATTTCACTACCCGTTTACGTCAAAGGGGGAACTTGATTCCAGATCAAAACATCACGCAAGCTCTCCAAGACGGTTTACGTCGAGCGGTGAATCAAGTGTTGACCACCACGCCTGGCCTCGACGATCAAGATCGCCTTTACTTTACCATCAGCTCCGACAGACTCCACAATAATTTCCAGGGCTGGGGATTACGGGCGGGTGAATGGCGTGAAGGCGGGGACCGTCTGGCAGCCCTCTTGGATCGCTTGGCTCAAGCCCTCAACAGCAACGAACAATTTGAAATGGACGATTCCTTTCAATTGTCCATCACTCAAGTCCATCATGCACCTCAAGGAACCGGGAAACCGCGTCGTGGCAAACCCGGCCACCCCACCATGGCCATGTTAACGGCCAAGAAACACTCGGTCATCCGCATCCAAAATGATGACGAACTCTGTTGCGCCAGAGCCCTCGTGGTCGCCAAAACTCGCCTGGACCAACACCCGAAATACCACACCATTCGACAAGGAAGACCTCTGCAGAGAACCTTAGCTTGGGACCTCCATAATGAAGCCAAGGTGCCCCTCGGCCCATGCAGTTACGACGCCTTGACAGCCTTCAGCAAGGCCCCATCCCTGGCCGGTTACCAGATCCTGTTGGTGGATGCCGCCCGGTATTTTCACATCACCTCCTTTGGAGGCCCTCAAGACAAATCATTGATTCTGTTGCATCACCAAGGACATTACGACGTCATCACTCGTTTACCGGGGTTTTTCGGGTCCAGTTACGTCTGTGCCCATTGTTGGAAACCCTATGACCATGAAGATCACCATCGATGCAATAAGAAAAACCAATGCGGGGCCTGTCGTCAAAAAGAGTGTCCTGATTTCCAGGCAGCCTATCCTCGAGGTCAGAAAGCCACACAACGTTGCGACAGTTGTCATCGGGACTTTTTTGGAGACACCTGTTTCCAAATGCATCTCGTCAAGGACCACACGGGCAAACCTGCAGCCAACCTACAGTCCTCCGTCTGCTTTCGTCGCCGTCGCTGTCGTGACTGTCGTAAACAGAACGTCGGATTAGACAAGATTCAAAAGCATCAATGTAGGTATATCGATTGTCCCTCCTGCCACGAGTACGTGGACGGGGAAACTCATCGTTGTTTTATTCAAACAGCCCCCAAACCTCAAGCCAAGAACAAAAGAAAGAGGAAACGAGGCACCACAGAAACCGAGGAGGAGGACGAGCTGCCCCCTTTACATGTGTTTTTTGACATTGAAGCCATGCAACCCAAGGAAAAACACATCGCCAATCTCGTCGTGGCCGAAACCGAAGACAACGACCAACCCATGTGTTTCCACGGCAACCATTGCGTCCGAGATTTCCTGGAATGGTTGGATACCTTGACCAACTATGACACAAGACAAGTCAATGTACTCGCTCATAACTTCCAAGGGTACGATGGCTATTTTGTCATTCATCAATACTATGACGACAACCGAATCGTCCAACAGCTACGGAACGGATGTAAACTCTTGGAAGTCAAACACGATCGGATACGTTTCATCGATTCAATGAGTTTTTTCCAGATGCCCCTCTCCGCCTTTCCCAAAACCTTTGGCTTGACAGAACTCTGCAAAGGGTACTTCCCTCACCTGTTCAACCACCCCGACCACCAAACGTACGTGGGACCCGTGCCAGCCCTCGATTACTACATGCCTGAAACCATGTCACCCGAAGACAAGCAAGCCTTGCAAACGTGGCATCAACAGCAACGCAACAAAGTGTTTGACTTTCAGAAAGAATTGGTGGCCTATTGCCAATCCGATGTACGCCTCTTGAAACAAGGTTGTCTGACATTCAAACGCTTGTTTGAAACCCTGACGGGCTTCAACCCCTTTGAGCATATCACCATTGCCTCTGCCTACAACCGGGATTTACGCATGAACCGGATGATCCCCAACAGCATCGCCAGTGAACCCGTCCGGGGTTGGCGCAACTCCATCAATCAATCACGAGTGGCCCTCGAATGGCTCACCTGGTGTGCCCGAGAAAATAACATTCAGCATGTGCGCAATGCCGGCGAGGTTCGCATCCCGGCCATTGGCTTCGTCGATGGCTACTGCCACGACACCCGGACCGTGTACGAATTTCAAGGGTGTTTCACCCATGGATGCCCGACCTGTTATCCAAACCGCCACGAAACCCATGTCCGCCACTTTGATCGAAGCCTGCAAGATGTCTACGAGACCACCCAACAAAAAATCCAACGGTTAAAACAGCACGCGTACACCGTCGTTCAAATCTGGGAATGTGAATGGAACCGTCTCAAAAACACCTCCCTAGACATCCGTACGTTTGTGGCCCAGCTTCAATTCATCGAGCCACTCAATCCGCGAGACGCCTTCTGCGGAGGCCGTACCAATGCCGTCAAGTTGTACCATCACGTCACCCCCAGTCAAAAGATCCATTACATCGATGTCACCTCTTTGTACCCATGGGTGAACAAAACCTGTGTGTACCCTAAAGGGCATCCTACCATCATCTCCACCCCGGGTCACACCGACATCCGCCAGTACTTTGGTCTCATCCAATGTCAAATCCTGCCTCCACGTGAACTGTATCATCCTGTCCTGCCTTACCGCCATGACGACAAACTCCTGTTTCCCCTCTGTGCCGCCTGTGTGGAACAAGAGATGCCCAAAAGACCATTACAGAGAACCTCGGAATGCGTACACACTGACCAGCAACGTGTCCTGACGGGAACATGGTGCACCCCCGAATTAGAGAAAGCCGTCGAGCTTGGGTACCAAGTCCAGTACATCTATGAGGTGTGGCATTTTGACGACACCTGTCAGGGGCTGTTCAGAGACTACGTCAACACTTGGTTAAAAATCAAACAAGAAGCCAGTGGGTGGCCTAAGGACGACATGTCAGAGCAAGCCAAACAGGACTACATCCAGAAGTACTTCGAGCATGAAGGCATTCAGTTGGAGTATGACAAAATTGAGAAGAA
The DNA here is from genome assembly GCA_964030785.1 of Siderastrea siderea. NCBI lineage: Eukaryota > Metazoa > Cnidaria > Anthozoa > Scleractinia > Rhizangiidae > Siderastrea > Siderastrea siderea. The sequence goes on from OZ034977.1 coordinate 3,852,979, forward strand.
TCCCGGCTTGCGCACCTTAGCCAAAATGATGTTGAATTCCATGTGGGGCAAGTTTGGACAACGCCTGAACAAAACCCAAATCCAAACCTTTGATGATCCTCAAGCCTTCCACCGTTTCTTGAAGACGGATACCATGGACGTACGACACGTCTCCGTGATCAATGACCAAATGGTGGAGGTACATTATCAGTACCAGGACGAAGACATCCCAGTGTCACCCAACCTTAACATTTTTATAGCCTGTTTCACTACCTGTTGGGCCCGGCTCCGACTCTATACCGCCCTCGAGCAGCTGCAGCAACGTGTCTTGTACTACGACACCGACTCCGTCATCTACTACACAGACGAGGGACAACCCAACCCAGACTTGGGCGATTACCTCGGCGACTTTACGAGTGAATTGGACAAGGACGATTACATCCTGGAATTCGTGTCGGCGGGTCCCAAGAACTATGGCTACCAAACCAAACTTGGTCTCGTGGAATGCAAGTTGCGGGGATTCCGTCTCAACAGCGAAGGCAAAACGCAATTGAATTACAACGTCATGAAAGCCAATGTCATCGATGAGCTTCAAAAGCCCCTCCTCAAGCCACGTGAGACCACGGTCTGCAATACGCACCACATCGTGCGAAATCCTCAAACGTATCAACTGTACACCTTTTCCCAAAAGAAAGATTACAAACTGGTCTACGACAAGAGAGTCCTGGATCCTGTCACTTTCCAGACCTACCCCTACGGGTACCAGTGAGACACTTTCCTGCTGGCTGTCTTTTGGTCAGAGTTTCCTTCGACAACCCCATCACTGTCATCTGTGACTGTGGTATGCTTGCTTGCCTGCTGGCTTGGGAGTAGCGGTCGCCTGTTTGGACTCTTTTCGGGGGTGCCATCAAAAAGGAACAGTTACCAAAAACAAAAAAGGAACTCAAAGGAATACTCATCATGGAAAAGGAACACTCACATCGTCTAAAGGAGACAGGTCTTGGTTCCTCGTGTTTCTCATTCTTCCTGCATTGAATGACTTGTTGAAAACATGTCTGTCATTAAAACATTTTTACCAACGTGGCGTCAGCTGGTACCATTTCTGTTGGGGTTGTGTTTACAACTCATAGTTTTGAGGATCGCTTACGATGTGGTAGCTACTGTCCACTTCAATATATGGGTCAGGAATACTCACCAAACGTAATAGGATTACGTGAAATGGAACACTCATATTATCAAAATGGAATACTCATATTATCAAAATGAAAGGAAATACTCATAATGGAATACTCATCATCAAAATGGAACACTCATAGGAACCCTCCATATCTGACTTGATTCAATGCCTTCGAGTGACGTCATCAGCGAAAGTTGAATGGGAAACCACTGACCAGTGGGAAAATGCTGTCGTCATTAATTTCCAGGCCTAACAATTGCAGGGACTCAAAAGAACTCAAAGGAACTCATCAAAAGGAACACTCATATTAAAATAGGAACACTCATCTTAAATGGAACACTCATATTATCAAAAGGAACTAAAAAGAATACTCATATCAAAAGGAACACTCATCTCAAAAAGGAACTAAAAAAAACATCGCGATGACTCGTTTGTTGCAGACTAACTGATAGAACTTGCTGCTTCGTCGACTGTACAGTTGGTAGTTTTTGGGTCCTCCACCCACAAATCCTAGGCCCTGCTTCCTCTTCTGTAATGCTTCCTGGATTGAATGACATGGTCTGCCATTAAAACATTTTTTACCAACATGGCGTCTTTTTTCTTTTGACTCAAAGGATCACCCACGTTGCAGAAATTGGACTTGTGTCATATCAAAACCATATCAAATCCATCTATGGGCCATATATGGGTCACCCACGTTGCAGAAATTGGACTTTGGACTTTGCGTCCGCGTTTTCTCAGCGGTTTTAACCCACCCTGCGCCCCCGATCCTATTTTCACACTCGCCAGCGGTTTTCCCTTCCAAAACACGTCACTTCCGGTTCCCATGACGTCATTTCCGGTCACGTGACTTCCGCTTGAGCCCACCAACTCAATGGTCAGTGGTTTCCGTTACTAGGGCAACCCAACAACCAATCAGAAGCCAAAAGCTCTCGACCAATCAGAAGCCAGCATTTGTGCCGTATGGGCGCCATTTACTACTTATGAGGTACTCCTTAGAAATTCTGTGCGAGTGCATGCATGGGCGAGAACTCGAAGAACTCCAATCTTCAGCCCATTTCACGCTAAATATTCTGTTTTTCACAGCCAACTTTAAACGAAACGTAGAAACCTCTGACCTGAAAACCACCATTTTACAATTTGTCCGCGACAAGAGCTCGCCCCTGTGTTTGGACTAATAGAGAAAACATTTGGTTTCAAACAATTGAAAGGCACAACTGACTATGAGTCTAACGTACTGTCAGGACGAAGATTAGGAACGTAGGTTTTCAAGCCTCTCATATTGGCCGGTATCGCCAGAGCTAGTCGTTCACTGTAGCACCCACTTGGCGTTGATACTTTATCGTTAAATGACACAATACCAACCTAGCGGTAGCAAAGTGAAAAAAAAAGGCAAATTAAATAACAAAGGCTACACAAAAGTTCAAGGAACTACTAACAGAGCTTCTTCCTCAGACTGTCTTATCATCCTTGTGGCTCTAAATTGACAAAATCGGTGTGTTTGCATGCTTGTGCCTATGAACGCCCAATTTTGGCGATCGACTGAAGGGTTTGTGGTAGTGGTTTTCTTCTAATAGCCAAAACTAGCCGTGTAGAGAGGCAATTTTACGTTTATTCTCAACTTAAGTCTTTATAACCTCGCAATATTTTGCCGTAATATTATGTATTCCAATACACTTCCTGTGAATTAAAAAATACAAGCACAGTTTGTGTGGGCCCCTTGTGATCATATCTGGGGGGTGGGGGGCTGATGCCTAGCCGGAAAAAACCACAAGATCATAAAGCAAGTGTCTGGAAGTTTCCTTCTCTTCTTGTATTTCCTTTTTTTCTTGTTTGTTCTTCGCGCCCCTTCCACTGTCTGAATGTGTGGAACAGGCTAGCGTTTGTTTCTCTTTGCCTGCCAAATTGCTGCCAATTTTACTTAATCCGCTAGTTGTAAATTTGTTTCATTCTATTCCGCACAGCAATTTATGAATGATTTTTCAAATTAAATAATCGCCAATAGTCACATTTGATTGTAAAGCTAATAATAATAATAATAACAATAAAAATAATAATAATAATAATAATAATAATAATAACAATAATAATAAAGACCGTTTATTACACCCGTTTGCAGCTGATCTACCTGAATTACAGAGTTACAGTTACTGTACAATGGTACTAAAAAGATACATAGGAATATATTACAATTTTGTAAATGCTATTAGAATCCAATAAAACTGTACCTAGTTTTAAGATGTATCTTAAATTTAAAGGATACGAAATCTTGTGAGCTAGAGTGAATCACTTCAATTAAATTTATCATGCATTACCTTGTCCTTCGGATTCATGGTGTCCAACACTGTGTTGGCAGCTTCTTGGGCTTTGTCAATTTTATCGCCCATCATGGATCTACTTGTGTCGATAACCAGCACCACATCTTTGGCATCAAGTGTAGCGGTTTCCACGTAAAACGGTCTGTATCGAGGATCGTATTTAGGGCAATCTTCTTTGTCTTCGTAAACAGGAAAATTCGTAAGTACACCTTCTTTGGACCCAAAGTACTGCCATTTGATGAAAGGATACGTTTCGGAAATTTGCTTCATTACATTGAAGACGTGTTCATCTAACAGGACTGGGTCTCGTGAAGCAGTGCCAGAAATCTTCAAACAAATGTTATCGAGGTCCACGTTAGATCTGAACCTTACATCGTATTTCAGCTTTGATTTATCAGCTTTACAGCACTCCTCAGCTGGTTTGGGTTTTCCAGCCCTCTGGTACGAGGCTTCAACCGCCCTCTTCAGTCGCTTTGCTACCTCATACCTAGTTTTGAACTTTTCAGCAAGTTTAAGCGCCAGTGAGGAAGTGATCTTTTCTCCTTTGATAGTCTGCTTGTGGTATTTAAGGCTGTTGAAATACACCTATAAGAATAAAAGAAAAACATATCTTAGCAGCTTAGTTAGAACTGGAAACTAAAACAAAAAGCTGATCAGCCGGTGTACCAATTTAACAAAACTACTTTAAAGGCTTTTATCCATAAGCTAAGAAATTAGGAAAATCTTCTATAGAACTGTAAACAGTAATCCATGAAATTGTTGTTCAAATGATCATTCAGTGGCCAGACTTTTTTCCATGAAGAACAATTAATTCAAAAGAAAAATCTTTTTCTTGGCTTGATATTGTGCATTTCGACTGCGTAATTACTCTCAAACTAACAACATCAAATAAAAAGCTTTAATTTGCATGGCCTAACGCTGATTACAGCTGACGTAACCCGTGCCCTCTTCTCCGTACGACATAAGTTTACATTTCGGTTAAAAAAGGATACACGAAAATCAGCCGGCTGGATTTGCATTTGCGCACAAACGTTAACTATGAAGTTTTTCCAAATGACTAAGGATTAGGCCTTTAAACGACCTCAGGTGACTGACCAATTGTATTGGCAGCGCTCGCCCTGTAAAATGAGCTGCCAAGGGAATCCTTTTTTTTTTCTTTTTTCATTTTAAGGGATCGTTTCATAATTGAATTAGTTCGTATTGATGACTATTTTGTTAATAATTTTTTTATAATTACGTCTATTGTAAGTTTGTAGCACCGCAATATGGGCATATTAGCATTTAAAAAAAAAAACCTGGGCATAACAGATCACCAATCCATATAAGGTTGGAACCAAGAGAGGAAAATTTATCCTCTCTTGGTTGGAACGTAACCTACCATGTCATACCCCCAATATCAGGCCCCTAACATGCCATGCCAGGCCCCGACCTGCCATATCAGGCCCCGATGATGTAAGGCTCTTTTAACTGTAATTTACGTTACATTCGATTAAATAGGTCTGTAATATTAAGAAAAGAATTGAAAGTGAATGTCATTTGAACCGCTGAGTCGTTCAATTATGGCGTCAAACTCAGGCTCCCCAGGCTGGATATGACACGGACCAGTAGCACAACGTGAACGTATAAACATTTGACTTGGGCAACTCAGTGAATCATTTGCTTCACTCACCAAACGCCTATTTCTATTGATCAACGAGTAGGGTTAAGTATCCAGTACAGTCATTCGTGTGATAAACTACAACCTTAGCCAATTTTGTTGGGAAGTTTGTCACATTTTACCATTCTTTTGTTTCCTTCCCCCCCCCCCCCCCCCCCCTTTTCAATGTTGGATTTCAACGGACTTTTCTTCTGCAGTTTTGTCTGGCAAACATTCAACATTGAAACGGGGTTGGGGGGACCGGCGAAAAGAGACAGAGAATAATTTATGACGGCATATTTAGACATGATGAGTAAAATCTTACTAAAATTCTGTTCATGGTCAAACCTTCCAAACAACTTCCAATACTTTAATTTGGATCAAGACACTGAGTTCAAATTTAATGTTTTTTTTTTCGAAAAAAATCTTCCGTACATATTTGCTGTTATATATATTTACACAAATATATATCCCAGTTTCTAAGGAAGAGTAACTGAACCCAGGATATGTTGAGCTTGACTTGTGACGCATCATTTCACCGAGATCCTCTTTATTTTAAAAACGCTATTGGAGATAAGAAGTTTGTGACGAGCTTGGGACAAAGAAAAAATCTGAGTCCCCGACGGGAATCGAAGCCATGACCTCCCGTACACCGGTCGGGCGCTCTAACCACTGAGCTACTGGGAGACTCGCGGTGAGCGAGGTCATATTTACTCAGTTCGTTGTGACACGCGTCCTGCATACTGCTGGGATCAGCAATGTCGAAAGCACCGTGTGTGATAATAAAGAAAGAAAGATGGTAAATTTTAAGCTCGGAAAGAAGTGAGAAAGATGGAATATTCAGTTTGTCTCGAGCGTGGGACGACGGGAATCGAACCCATCCTCCCGTTCCCGTCGGGGACTCAGATTTTTTCTTTGTCCCACGCTCGTGACAAACTGAATATTCCATCTTTCTCATTTCTTTCCGAGTTTAAAATTTACAATCTGTCTCTCTTTTTTATTACTCTTGGAGATAATTACACAGTCAAGCAAAGCAACGCTATAAATGACATAAATGATTTATTAATTTAAAAAAAATTCTTCCAGCTTTTTCAACTGAAAGGCAGAGCAATGAATTGCAATAATATATATATCATTCTTGTTTCTAATTTTCGAAATTTTCCCCTACTACTTATCAGCACAAAAAAACTCCTGTTTCCCGTTTTATAGCGAAGAGACAGCTGACAGTATACACTAATTTCTTCCGTAAATGGATCCACAACGAAGAAACAAAGCTGACGTAACCCTTGCCCTCTTTTCCGTGTGTGCCGATGATAAAAGTTTACGTTTCTTAGAAAAGAATATAAAAAAAATCAGCCGACTGGATTTGTGTTTGTGCACGTGCGAACTGTTTTGAGAAAAATCACCCCACACGTCAACTGGTGACAGTCTTCAGTGCTACGAATGCCAATAAGGTAACATCATCATCATCATCATCATCATAATAATAATAATAATAATAATACACACGTGAATTCTGCTATAATAATAATAATAATAATAATAATAATGAAGGTTTATTAGATACATGTTGTGGCACAAGGTGTGAATTAATACATGTTTACAAATTCAATGTAGGAAATAGAAAATACAAATGATGTAAATCGCCTGAAATATTGATTTTAATGTGAATATTCCGATAGTTTGGTTTGTGCTGAGCCGCACGTGTGTAATCGGTTTCTAGCAACGGAGTAAATCTTGTGGCTGCATAGGAAAGCTCTTGAAAGGATAAATCTAGAAGATTAACTTCACCTAAGTCATTTCACAAATTATAGAAAAAATACACAACAGAAGAGGTCTTCTAAGTTATATAAAATGTCACATTGAAAAGCTCAAATCCGCACAATTGCAAGAAGTTAACCCTCTTTAAGCCCCAAAAGTGATCAATTCCTCTTCTACTTACAAATCTCTTGAAGGCTCCCAAAAATGCGCTGGCTGTTTGATCTTCTACTAACTCAAGATGTATTGCTCGTATTGCTGTGCAGGTGAATAGGCAGATGTAGACTTTTGTGTCTTCTTTGTTGGCGTTACGCACGTATAATGGTCCGGCATAATCAATTCCCGTTACTTGAAAGGGCTGGGAACCTGTGACTCTTATATCTGGTAATGGAGGAGAGTTAACTGAGTGAAATGGTGGTCCTTCTACTTTTCTACAGGTCACACACTTCCTTATTTCCTTTTTTAATAGATGTCTGCCTTTAGGTATCCAATACGACTGCCTAGGTTCCGTTAAGGTTTCACGTACGCCACCGTGCAAAACCATAGAGTTTGTTGCTCTAACAATAAGGGCTGACAAGTGAATCTCCTTCGGCATCAATATTGGAAACTTGGTGTTGTGTGGTAGCTGTGCGTATTGTAGTCTTCCGCGATGTCGTATCAAGCCATCATCGTCTAAATAGAGGCCAAGCTTGTGTATTATTGCTGGCCGTTTGCCTTTAGTTTTGTCTTTGATTTTCGATAGGATCTCTCCATAGTAGAGTTGTTGTACAGATTGGAGTAGAGCGTTGCAAGCGTGTTTCATGTCTATGGCAGTAACTGTGTTAGACTTCGTTTTCTCTCTCAGTTTTCTGGTGAAATGGATAACGAGCGCGGTAACCCGTAGTGTCTTGTTCAAGGTACTGTATTTGGTGATATCGATGACGTTGAGTAAATTTGCGCTCTTTTGTGCGCTTGCGAGATTAATACTTATTGATTGGGTCTCTGTGTAATTTTCTGTGTTTTCTTGTAACTGGTTGTCGGTGACTGATGGCCATTCCTGTGTTGGCTTCATAAGCCACGCGGGCCCTTGGTTCCAACTCTGCTGTTTAGATATAAAGGCTTTTGCGTCTATTCCCCTGGTAATGAGGTCTGCAGGATTGGACGCGGTCGGGCAGTACCTCCACGTACTCTGCGAGGTAATGTCTCTAATCAGTTGCACTCGATGTCGGACAAACCGTTGTCGTAGAGGCTTTGGTGAAGATATCCATGATAACACAATTTGTGAGTCACTCCACAATATAATTTGAGATGTATGGAACTTTGGAAGTATGGTATTTGATAGGTATTTAGCTTATTCTGCTCCGAGCACTGCTGCAAGTAGTTCTAATCGTGACATTGTTTGTGGTTTTATGGGTGCTACTTTACTTTTGGACATCACGAATGTACATTTTGTCCCACGTTTGGGGGTGGTTCCTCTCAGATAGGCCACCGCTCCGAATGCCAGCTGGCTGCTGTCACAAAACACGTGTAGTTGAACTTCACTGCCAACATTATTGAAGTATTGTCTGGGTATTTCCAGTGGGGTCAGATTTTGTAGTTCCTTCAGCCATTTGACCCAGTTCTCCTTAAAGCTTTTAGGAAGTTCTTTGTCCCATTTTAAGACGAAATCCATTAGGAAATTGAGTAATTTTAATTTTCAGTGGACAAAAATCTTGTACCAGAATAATTTAAAGCATATCGCATTCTTTTTTACATTTTTTGAGAGCTATGGATGTAATTTGTTATCTGTAATAACCCCAAAGACAATTTCTTATGGGAGCCGGAGAAAATAAATTTCAAATTTCACAACATGAAATCTTACGCACAAAAATTTACCTATTTTACCCGTGTTTACACAATTCCTGTGAAATCTGAAATTTAATTTCACGGGTTCCCATGAGAAATTGTCTTTGGTGTTATTACAGATACCTAATTACGTCTATAGCTCTTAAAAATTGTAAAAAAGAATGCGATAAACTTTAAATTATTCTGGTACAAGGTTTTTGTCCGCTGATTACTCAATTTCCTGATGGATTCCGTCTTAAGTTGTGTTTCCATAGTTCCTGCATCATTATCTTCGCTTTTGCTGTCACTGGTTCCACAAATCCCAAGGGGTCGTAAAGTTTTGAGGATAAGATTAATACTGTTCTTCTGGAGACTTTTTCTGTGCTGTTGGTTTGCTTGATCAGTTTTGCTAATGAAAGTGACAGAGTATCTGTCTTTGTGTTCCAATTGAGGCCTAGGACTTTGACCATTGGCTCTGCGTATACTCCGTCGTCATGAGCTTGGCGGTTTAAGGCAGGGGAGTAGCTGGTCCACTGTTGTAAATTCATACCCGCCTTTTGGAAGCAGTTTCTTGATGATGTGTAATACTGTAAGGCTTCAGGTTCAGTTTCCGTTCCCGTAACGACGTTGTCCATGTAAATCGAACGTTGGAATTAAAATGAGGCAAACGAAAATAAAACTACAGTTTCTCTTTCGCCTTCAAAAGAGCTGCTGTTCGGGATTTTACATATACTGAAAACATGTGCGGTAAGGAAGCGCTCGCAGTATGACTGACGGCAAAACAACCCACGGGTTTTCTATGAACATCGTGCACCCCCTAGATAGAGATTTTTTATTTATTGACACCGTCACATCACCCATATGTTTACTGATGCTACGTCATCATTACCCATTTATTCTGTTCGGGCGTTTAGTGATGCTACGTCATCATCACCCGATTATTCCGTTCGGGCGTTTAGTGATGAAACGTCAATTATAACCCGATTATTACATGCGCGCCCTGTTCTGGCAAATCGAGATTTGATCTGGTATATATACTGTATATTTTAACTGTAAGTACTTTACTTCTCTTTACTTCATATACGCGCGAGCTATAGGGATGCCTCCTTGGGATTTTGCCTCCAGGCAAAATCCCTGCAGGGGCAATAATTGCCGGTTTCTACACGATAGACCATTCAAGCGAAAATTTCTCACAGCTCGTTGGATCATTATTATCCGAACACTTAAGCGTCTATTAGCGGCATATATACTATAAAAGAGGGCTGGATAACAAACATGGCACTTGCTACTAGCTCGCCTTCAGAGCTGTTCACAAGGAAAGCTTTAGCAACTGGCGAAGCATCCTTTTTTAAGGCTCCGAAACCGGTCTTGCATTTATAAGCTTAAGGGTAGTTCGTTTACGAACTAAACCATGGTGCTTAAACGTTCCTTTGATCAGCTGATCAAAATCCTGCCTATTAAGGCACATTACCGAGCGCTGGCTGTCGTCCGGTTCAAGTCATCGTACACAGTCTGATTGTACCGTAATCGGGAAGGACAACTCGCATTAAGTGATGTTATAATGTAGCCTGCTAAATTATCGGTTATCAGTTACACTTAATGATTCTGACCAAACCACAGGCATATTAAATAAGAAACCAATTCCATGCTCCTACTTGACAGATTTTCTCTCAGAAAGGACTTTTTAATACTGATCCTATCACGTATTTGTAGTTTTCAATGCATAAATAAAGGGATCACCCTCTCTCTCTTTAAAACATCACTATTAATACCAAGTTGGTCTCTTAAAAGCGCGAACGTAGAAGCTGAAGCTGAGGACTTACAAAATCCATTTTTCATGGTGACGTGAGGTTTATTCTGGATGGCTAAATAGTTAAAACTTAGTGCAGAATAAGTCAAACAGTTATACCATGTTTACGTGATACCGATATGGGTTTTTGCACCAGAATGAGAATTTTGATCTGGTACCACTACTGGGGTGAACTCACACAGATATAGCTCACACTGTTATGAGAAATTGTGCTGTAATCATGTAACCAAATACCGAAAAACAAGAGGGAACTGGGCTGAACTTGTACCAGAATGAAAATCATACTGGTGTCATGTAAACACCCCATTAGACTAAAGTGAAGCAGCTCTCAAGGATGTTTAACAACATCCTTGGAGACCCAGGAGCAGTAACACTCGGATTTCATGGAGGCGGTGCAAACTCAGACCGGTACGATTTTGTTTACATGAGACCGGTCTGAAAGTCAGACTGGCATGAAATGTTTCCATGAGACCAACCGTCTCTAAAAATCCAGTTTATCTATTATCCACCAGCTTGTAATGCTTCAGCGCCACTTATTAAATGCGCATGCTCAAAAAAATCTCAGACCGGTTTGAATTCAATTCGTGTTTACGTAGTTCCCCAGTCTGGTTTTAGACTGTTGCGAGTCATTTGTATTAGTTCAGCAATGGTAATGATTCAAACGAGCGTGAGATGATAATAATAATATATAGATTTAGCTAAGCCTAAAAGCGGAGCCGCGAAGGAATGAACTGGTGTTCGTTTCTCAAAAATAGTCCTGAAACTTTTCGGTCTGAAATATATTTCGGGGCTTTTTTTGCTCATTCGCTTTCGAAAAGTGTTTCTCAAAAAGCCTAAAAGTGTTCCGAGGCTGAGCACAGCTTGATTATTTTTTTTTCGGGCATCAAACTGAACACATTTTACTCGCGAACCGTGTTGCTTGGTGTTTGTAATGTTTCCATATCCTGTCATTAACTGTCAAGGCTTGTCAAATGTCCTTGGATTATTGGCTGTTCGCTTGAATGAACTTGAAACGGCGCTCATTTACAAAAACAAAATAAAAATTATTCGACTGTTTAAATGGGTTGTCTTCATCGCGTTCGGATGTTAACAATTAACATGAACTGCCACTAAATAAAAATATTACTCTGGTCAAAAATTTATCCTCACATTTCACCGGCATTTTACTGGGATTACCCGAAAGAAAGGATCTGGGGAACTTCGAAGCACTTGTAATAAACTTATCGAAGAAATGTCGCGTAGGTTTTAGCAGCCGCGAAAAAATTCAAGCACTTTGAGGAACACACATTACTTACCGGATAAAATAGCTTCAAACTCAAAACTGCTTCGCTTATATATAGTTACTTAAGTAACCCTTATATTTCGTTCTCTAACTTGAGACCATCGAGATTGGAAACAAACAAACAAACACCGTCCAAACATTCTTAATTCTGTGGTATAAGTTTTGCGGCTGCAAATTGTCTGAAATTAGAGCGCTTTTAAAAATGCACAGAACTGTTTTTGGAAGCTTTTCGGATGTAACAGGTTTAAACCGACAACTGCTTCGCTTATAGTTTTTCAAATAACTGTTATATTTCGTTCTCTAACTAGAGACCATGAAGATTCAAAACAAAGAAACACCAAACACACTTTAATTAAATTATGCCGGCATAAGTTTAGGAACGCACAAAACTGTTTTCGCAAGCTTTTGGAATAAAATAGCTTTAAACCGACAACTGCTTCGCTTAAAAGATTATTCCTATTGAAAACTTCTAGTACAAGAAAATCCACAGTTGCACAAACAGATGGACCGGACAGTCAAAATTGAAAGCAAAGCTTGTGCAGTTGTCTTGCGACTGTGCTTAGACCTACTGTTATGAATAAACAAACACAAAATAATGGACAGAGAAATCATTTTTGAAAAAAGTTTATTCGAAAACCCGTAAGTTTATACTTAAATGCAATTCGCGTTACACTTCCAAAATCGTAGGGCAGTCCACACTAGTGAAATCGGCTGAGCATGGAAAAATATTCAAGAATCTGTCACAAATCTAAGCGCGTTTTCTAATAATTTTTTAAAGTCAAAAGTAAATGACACATTTCTAATGGCATAAATCAAATTTCCATTTCAAAACGTAATTTCTTTCACCGTAATACTCGAATCATGTACTTTAGACCCTTTAAAAACTTCACTTACTCGGTTGTGTTTCAGAACAGGGCAAACTCTCCGCCGTGAAGAAAACAAAGCCATGAAGTCCTTTGAAGGCAGCTTTCGTAACTTGAACTTTTCGTCTTCTACCAGTATTCTTTTGAACTTTTTCTTTCCATTTATAGATATTAGATGTCTTTTTTGTCAAGTATAAAACTTCAGTACTCTCAAACAATCGTTAAATGCTAAAGAAGCTTAAGCTTTTAAAGAAACCTCTTTTTCAAAAGCGACGATGGTCATGCGATTTCCCGCCAAGAAAAACGCAGGTTGCCCAAAAGCACCGGGCGATTTCCCGCCAAGAAAAGATGCCATTCTCTACCCCCGTCGGGTTGTCTTGGCACTCCCCTCCCCCTCCCAGAGACTGTGCGGACGGACGGACGTACGGACGTACGGACGGACGGTCACGTGACTATTACGTCACAACCAAAATTTCTCGGCTTGATAGGTTACCAAATTTCCTTAGCAATGGAGCTCCGCTGGCGGGCTTTGCCCGCAGGCTCCGCTATTATTCTATACCCGCTTCACATTTCATATCGCCTTAATGTAAACAGAAGCAAGCATTAGTATGGACTTGATGTGAAGTTGTACCGGCCTGTGTGGTACCATTCTCATAGACTACGAGCAGTCTCTTTATTTTGTCTGGTGCGTGCACACCAATTGTTCGTACGTGTGTACATCACCACAGCTGAAATTGCATTCATATACAAAGTCTTAAGGTGGCTTTGAGCAGTAGCATGCTTTTTCTGGTGAAACAATAGACAGCCTGTACTTCTAGCCCTGAACACTTTCCTGGGGGGGCGGGGGGGACTACAAGTAGAAAGGATATAAACTTAAATTCATGGATATTTTACTAGCTCTATTAGAACTTACAAACGGATCTTTACAGGTAATGAGCAATACTTTTGCAAACAATATTACAAATTTTTCAAGATTCCTTTGTCTATTGATTCCAAGAGGAGACTGAAGAGAAAGAAAACCAAACCAAACCAAACATAGAGGTTTGCCTGTAAAGCCTTGTATTCATGTTAGAATTTTGAGACATATAATGTGGGCTATTGGGAATTCGCTAGACTATGAACAAGATCTTTGACATGGCGATTCCATCCAGGTGAAAGGTTGTGCTTGTTTTGTGGCATGGCTTAGGCCTTGCGAGCTCCTCAGTTAGGCTAGCCTATCTGCAAATATTACTTTGGTTTCACCAAGAGATTTAAAACCTCCCAAAAGCCACGGGCTTACTATTGGCAATTGAGATAATTAAAATCTTCTTTGTTTTCTTTTTCAGGTTTTTATTCCATCAACCTAATGTCAGGAAAATATGGCAGTTTATTATAAGGCTTTAGTTGAACAATGTGTGCTGTGTGCTATATCCTAAGACAAACATCAATTCAAATAAAAACAATTGGGAGAGAAATGTTTCGAAATAAGGTTATGTATTTTTTGTCTTTTTCTGCTAAATATTTTGATGTCATTGATTAGTTTGACTGTAAGCAGCCACACCAGAAACTCATAAGGAATTGAACAACTCGTTATGAGGTTCTGCATACACTTTATGTTCCCTCAGTACTACTATTAGTGGTTGATGTGTGAGAATGGAATGAATCCTGGAGTACCTCTTAGAAGTGAAAGTGAAACAAGACCTTGGTACCTTAAAGGGCTTTACTTCAAAATATCTGATGAACACACCCATAACTTCTATTTGGCAGTACCCCCACCTCCCCGCTACCATCCCAGGAATGATGATTCAGACCTATTTGATTGAATTCACTTTATGGGGAAACTATTTCAATTGACTGATTCACCACAGTCTCATCCCTTCTTGTCAGTTTACTGCCTGATAAGTTTCAGACTATTTTGAAATGATTTGGGAAGAAGTTTTTCTTTTTGTTTTTCTTTGGCACCAGACTATGGCAATTAGTAACAATGCTAATTGGTGGCATTAGATACAGTGTAAAGGCTACGTGTGATAAACAAACCAAAAGGAAAATTGAAATTACAACATTAATGTTCCTTCGTGGTCTGGGGTAGTGACAGAGTGAATCATAATCTGTGCATCGAATAAAGTCACTAGTGATTACTGGACCATTTGTCATTCTAATTGGTAAAACTTTTAGTCACGGATTGGTTAATTGATTAATTGATTTTTGATTTTTAGTTGGCTGTTTGACTGATTAATCAATCAAGTGGTGGAGTGGTTGATTGATTGAGAGATTGGTAGTTAAATAGATGAATGAATTGATTCATCTGAGGCAAGGTGAACAAAAATTGCGCCCAATAATTAAGTTTAAGACCTACAACAGGGCTTATTTGAAATTTATAAAACAGGTTCTTATTTAATTAGAGGTGTATTACTAATAATTAACTAATAAATATAATATTGTTTCCCGGTCCCACTTGTAATAATAATAATAATAATAATAATAATAATAATAATAATGATGATGAAGGTTTATTAAATACATGTTGTGGCACAAGGTGTGAATTATTACATGTTTACAAATTCAAAGTAGGAGATAGAAAATACAAATGATGTATGAATATTCATAGTTTGGTTTGTGCTGAGCTGCACGTGTGTAATCGGTTTCCTGCAACTGAGTTAATCTTGTCGCTGCATAGGAAAGCCCTTGAAAGTACAAATCTAGAAGATTATATAACTTCACCTAGGTTATTTCACAAAATATAGAAAAAAACAGACAACAGAAATCATTTTAGAGGTAGGCGTAACGAATATTCATGTTGACATAGAGAAGAAAATTTCCTTTCTGCTTAGAATTTACCTACAGGGTAGATTGGGTATTCTTCACCTGATCTCATTAATAAACTGGGTCAGATGTTGAACGTCACTCAAAGATGTGTTTGTCGTTACAGTTCATTCTCGATAATCGAACACTCAGTAACTCAAAGCTCGCGCTTATTTGAACCAATTTCTCCTCAGGATTCACTCCATGAATTTTACCTTCGATAACCTGAACCCTCATTAACTAGAAGTAAATCTGTTTTCCTTTCAGGCAATTTTTTTTACTAATTTTAATCTCAATAATTCGAACCTTATTTGACAACTATGCTATCAAGTAAAACATTTAAAATTGTCTAACAAGCGTATTAAAAGTTACTAGCTGTCTCAAAAGCAAGCTTTGGTATATTGTTGCATTCGCGAAAACTGTAGACCAAAGAAAGTTAGGAAGGATTAATCCAGAAAAAATTGACTCGGTATGTTTTACAACAAAAACAACAACAACAACAACAATTGCCTCTTCTAGTGGTCTTGCTTCTTCTAGTGTTAAGAGTTAAGCTAACGTTTCAATCTAAGGATTGGGTGACTGCTATCTCTAATTTCCGTGATTCTGGTCCTATGTTGCTATCTCCTGATAACTCGTAGTCCCGATAACTTGAACTCTTTTTGAGATCACTTGAAGGTTTGATTTATCGGGAGTCAACTGTATGAAGGGTAAACATTTGCAAAATCTCTCTACGCATCACAAAAATTGTCTGTTTGTTAGGGTCGCTCTTTTTTACGCAGGTAGTTTGCTGATCCCTACATCGCAAATTTCATCATCCTCAGCAAACAAAGAAATGCAATAAATAATAAACAATAAAGACACGTTAATATATTTTAGTAATTATCGCCAAATACTCGGATGTGCAGATGTCGTTGGCAATCAGATCTCAGCCTTGAATGCTTTAGAGGAGTGCTGCCAGACAAGTTAATGATAAACTGTAACAAAACTGAGCTGTTATTACCTGGCACTGGGCAAGCTCATTCACTCACTCGCAACGCAACTTTTCAGCATGCTCAGTACAAAGCTAAGAAAAATGCTGGGCAAGCTAAAATGTTTTTGTCAGATGCAGTTTCAATTCGCGTGTTCTCGATCCTTTTGCTTCGTCTTCTTATAAACCTTCAAGAAAATAAATTTAAAAATCAGCCAATTGCAACCGACAATTGTTACCCTTTATGAGTGTGGACTTCATGAACGCCCTGATCAGAACGATCAAGAGATCTCTGATTATGAACATATACTAATAGAATAAATAATTTTTATTTTACACACTTTACCAGGATCAGTTGTTGTGGCCTGTGCAGAGTTGACTACAAATCACTGCATGAAAGTCGAAAAAACATGGAAAGGAGGATGATCATGAGAAGAATCGTTAATCAACACCCGAAAAATGACAAACAGAAGTAGTCGGATGCAAGCGTTGATTTTTATGCTTTACTAAGGAGGCAGGAGTGTGATGACAGAAAATAATGCAACATATCGATATCGTATTTGAAAAAGAAGACGAAACGGATAAGAATAGGAAGAAATATAATTTCGATAAATTAAACTTGTTCAGGCTCAAAATAATAGCAATTTTTCAACGGTTAAATTTGCAACCTTATAGAGCAGTTTCGCTGAAATGGAGAAGTTTCTGGTGATTAGGAACAATTTTTAGTTCGAACTGGTAGTTCTCACAGCACAAATGTAAACGCCTTAGAGGCGTTTGTAGAAACCTGAAAATGTCAGTCAATTAAATGTTTATTTTAATGGGGATAACGTCACTGGTGCCCACATTTTGCTTTCAACCAAATTTTGCTTCTGTCCATGTCGATGCAATTTTCCACCGACATTTTGCTATGTCAGTAGGATGTCGACAGAAATTTTTGTCGACATGAAAATGGCAGGAGCAAAATGTCGACGGAAAATTCCATCGACATTTTACTGAGAGAAGCAAAATGTCGATGAAAAATTCCAGCGACATTTTGAAGACAGGTGCAAAATTTCGTCAAAATATCTTCGTCCACATAAACATGGCTGGAGCACAATGTCCACGAAAAATTCCATCGACATTTTATGGACAGAAGGAAATGTCCATGTAAAATTCCACCGACATCTTATTCCTATCGACGAATGACAGTAGCCGAAAACTAAAGTTTCTAAGCATGACTATCCATAGCTCTATTTTTGCAAATAAGTTCATTTTTTTACAAGGAAAGATTTTTTCCGGGAAAAACAACGTATTTCCAAAGCTTTTTTCCCAGGATCCTCCAAATCAAATCAAATGATGCTAAAATCTTACCAAGTTTGACATATTCTGCCAAAGCACCCTGAAGTATGGCACGTTTTAGCAAAATAGAGTCAAATATTTCCGAAGTTAAAGCTAAGAACGTAAAGTTTGGCAAAAAACAAAGATACTTTAACTATACAATATGCTAAGATGTCTTAGAACGTGTTCCAACGGACAGCTATTGTCATAATCCGCCCTTGTTATCAAATGTACGTGGATGACGCTTAAGTTCGTTTTGTTTTCTTTACGTTTCTTTACGTTTCTATTTGGCAATCCAGTTTTTCCTCTTCCCAACGCCTATACTTTCCAAACGGAACCGAAGCAACGAATTAATCATTTTCACTTACCTGCATTTCGTCCACCCCGAGAGCATCCTTGGCAAATTTTTGTAGCTCTTTTCCGATGAGATTGGGATCCAAGAGACTCGCATATGATTGACATAAGAAGATAGCGCAAAAACAAAGCAAAAACACAATTAAATTCGTCTTTGCGTGTTGAACATGGATTATCGCAGCCATGTCTTAACGTCAATTAACTCGAAGTTTCTACGAGCGGGGTCAGTAATGTTTACCACCCTCATATGCTAAAAAAACAATATATATATATATATATATATCCGGTGTGGAAGTAAACCTACTGCGTAGAAATACTTCTAATGTGTTCCTTTGTTATGATAACAATTCCGGGTAAGAGGTGCTTCAGGATTGACGCACGTACTTTGGTTCAATAAACCTTGAGAATTTTTTTACTGCAAAATAATGAGGGTGACTTAAATCCGAGGCAAAGCTGTCATTTGCACTTCAGGGCAAACGAAATCACTTATTTGGATTGTGTAGTTAATGCCGGGTAAGGCAACTTTAAAGAGACCGCCAGATATTTAGCATCTTCACTGAGATCCTTACGTCCGGTGAGATTGGCACTGTGGCTACGCGTGACTCACCAAAACAAAATTATGTTCAATATGTCACGACTAAGCGAATTGTGGTGTAAACACCTTTACTCCCAATGAGAGCTGAAATAAGAAAATACAAGAAAATTAAAAATAAGACTTTCCACTGAGGGAAAAAATGAAAAGCTACCAATTAAAATATTTTCCAATCGCGTTCTTTTAATAAAATAATTACCATACTTTTTAATTTAATAGATGTTTAAGTCATCCACAGAACCTAACGTTTTAACTTAAAAAGCCACTTTGCATGCACAGCATGACTAAACTGAAAAACATTGCTCGTTAATTATTTTTGTTTGAATTTTCATAATTGCTGTTTGACTGTTTTTGAAAGTAAAGCAGTGTCCGAGCGCAGAAAACGTAAAACGAATAAGCTGATTTATGGCCGCTTCCTCTGAGGATAATTAAGACAGCTTTGTTGAAAGAAGAATCGCTTCAAAGTTAGCTCAGTTTAGTAGCTTTTGTATGTACGCAGGTACCTTTAAATGGAGATGAGGTCATATTTTGAAACTCTATAAATAAGTGACTTGAACACTTTTAAACAATCGCTTTAACCCTATTTGGGGGGCACATTGTGCCCGCGCTGACTTTAACGAATTATAACTTTTAAACGGCTGGACGAATAATCACCAAATCTCATGACTTTCCCTGAAATTTATCAGAGAAAATTTTCCCTGTGTCAATGACGTGTCTATGATGATTGACGTTTCCATAGCAACCGTCTACTCAGG
Organism: Siderastrea siderea; assembly: GCA_964030785.1. Taxonomy (NCBI): domain Eukaryota; kingdom Metazoa; phylum Cnidaria; class Anthozoa; order Scleractinia; family Rhizangiidae; genus Siderastrea; species Siderastrea siderea. The sequence goes on from OZ034977.1 coordinate 3,872,371, forward strand.
AGGTGTTTTGACTATTTTTGTCTTTTTTCATTTTTTTCAGTTTTTCCCCTTCGTTTGAAAAAAGGAGATAATCCTTTACTTTTTGTGCTTGTTTTGATTAAGTAATGAAACGTCATAATCGACACGCCATAGAATCAATCTGTTAAGCTAATGACGGACTATAAACGTGCCAAGTTTCATCTCAAGAGCGTAAATACTTTTCGAGATCTATAGGGCCCCTTCCCCCCCCCAAAGCTCAGAAACTCAAAAAAGCCCAGGCGAAATATAGTCTAGCTGCTATCGTCCAAAATTGTTCACTTTGGTGATAAAAGCATGAAACTTTGCATGATTACTACTAACCATGTAACAAATAACTTTTGATATGGATCCAAGTTGGGTTAAGCTCCGGACTCGAGATCTGCGCATGCCCTAAAATTGCCAACATGGAAACGAGGCTGAAAATCAGATTGTCTTAAAACGGGTCTCGAAGTACAAAAATAAACTTGAAACTGATACACACTTACATATGTGGTATTTTTTTGTTAGAAAATGCTTAAGATGTGATCACGTGACCTTTCTTTACAATTGTGCATGCCGTAAATTGCCAATATGGAAACGAGTCTGAAAATTAAATTTGCCTAAAACGGGGAGCGAGCCTATAAAAGGGAAGGCCCCGCTTCCTTGAAACGCTCGGATGTTTCCAATTTAACTTTGTAATGATAGACGCCAACGTAACCGTCACGCAGTTGATATCAAGTAGAATGTTCATTTGTTTATCCGAACAACGAAGGAATAAACCTAGAATAAAATAGGCTGTTGCTACTAAATACAAGTAAGCCGTCAAATCTCATTTCACTCTAAAACATTGCAATTTATATGCGGGTCTGAGGTTCTCAACTGGAGTTGATAAACTTCAGATAAACACTAATAAACCCCAGACTAATTATTCAAATTCTGCGGAATTACCAAAACAGGTTCCTCACCGCTAAACTATAAATAAGGCAAAGTCGAAGACTTATACAAATTTATTTCAAGACTTGAAGTCGAATTTCAGTCTGTGAAGATGTAATTTGCTGGGACATTTTCCAAACGCGGCCGCTATTACAGTTGGTTTATAATCCAATGCAGGATTCTATGATTTGTTGTGCTCATAATACTCTCCCCCTTTGGGTTTCTTTCATCGGCTCGATCTTATTATAAAGCATTGTACAGAAGATATAGTTTCTCCGAAAAATCTGTGAAGAGTTAGACTGCTATTTGGTTTATTTTATACCTCGCTTTGATTTGGAAAAGCGGTATTTATATGAATCGAGTTGTTTATTATTTATCGGTTTTGGTTTGCCTTTATAGCAACTGGTATTTCCCCTCTTGACTCTTTTCGTCTTCAGAAAATTGTCATTGCAAAAATTGGAGGTGAACATACACGATATTTCCATTCATGCGATTATTGAAGAATTTTCCACCTATTTCGCCAAGGATAAACTAATTAGTTATCTTGTTCATCAGCTACCAATTTTGCAAGTAATGCAAGAATGTTCGACTCGAAAGTACCGTTTTTCTCGATTAAACGCCGGGGGTGTTTATTTAAAACTCGGCCTCGTAGACCCGGCGTTTATTCTAACCCGGCGTTTATTCGGGGCTCGGCGTTTATTTATTAAATGCATTTTTTCAGTATTGGAGGTTTATTGAACCAAGAACCAAATTGCAACAAAAACGTTCAAAAAAATGTGAAACAATGTCATCAACATTGTCTCATATAAGTGAATCTGGTAAGTTATTTTTCAAAAAACACGTCACTGACAGAAACAGTGATTGAACTCTTCTCAACGTTACGTTTCTCCGTGCATGAAACACGGACGAACAAACCGCAAACGTACTGCGCAAGCAATTTACAACAAGGCGATGGCGAGGTTCCTTCTCCATCAGTTCTGAAAAAGGCAAGACTTTTTATAGGCTACATTCTGTGAGTTTGAATAGCTAGTTGCAGTTGCCTCCACAGTTGCACAACCCAGTGGAGGTAAATCTGGCTTTTTGGCATTCGCAGCTTTCCTGACAACCAGCTTTGCAACCACATCGAATGAGTTCATAGCAAGAATCCTTGGCTTGTGAGAGTGTCGTCTAGTGAGGCACCCAGCCACTAAGCTGCCATCCCCATCTAGTCAGGGACTTGGTAATGTGGGTGGCTTTAACAGGGTCTTTCCCATATATAACCACCTTGGAAGACAGCTCTCTTGACATGTTGCTTGAGTGCTTGAAGGATGCTTGAGTGGGAGGCATTTTGTCAAGGGATCTCCCCTTTCTTGAGAAAAGCTCTTGCCTGACTTCGTTGACTTTTCATAAGCTGGTCATACAGTCATATAGAAGTGTCACAAATCGCTCAATGACACCTATGTATGTGTCATCAATATCCTCTGGCAATGTCATCAGTGATAACAAGAGTAAGCACATGGAACAGAGGACATTGATGAACATGGATGGGTGTCATTGAGCGATTTTGACACTTCTACATGACCGCACTAGCAGCTTAAGAAAAGCCAACGAAGTCAGGCAAGAGCTTTTCTTAAGAAAGGGGAGATCCCTTGACAACATCCCTCCCACTCAAGCATCCTTCAAGCACTCAAGCAACTTGTCATGAGAGCTGTCTTCCAAGGTGGTTATATATGGGAACTCTGTTAAAGCCACCCACATTGCCAAGTCCCTCTAGATGGGGATGGCAGCTTGAAAATAGTCGCTGGGTGCCTCACAGGACGATACTCTCGAAAGCCAAGGACTCCTGCTGTGAACTCATTCGATGTGGTTGCAAAGCTGGTTGTCAGGGACGCTGCAAATGCCGGAAAGCCAAACTTACTTGCACTGGGTTGTGCAACTGTGGAGGCAACTGCAACTAGCTATTCAAACTCACAGAATGTAGCCTATAGCAAGTTTTAATTCACTCTTAGTTCATATCAATCGCCAAGAACATTGTTGTAGTTAGGAAATTTTGATCAGTGATCTCAGCAGGTGTAATCGGTATTGACCGCCACCTTGAGTACCTGATCAAACCCTGAGGTCGAAAGAAAAGCTTTGTGAATCTGTATAGAATTACCGTGTTTCCATAGCACTTACATGTACAGTGTCAATAATGCATGCGTAGATTTTGGATCTTCTCAGGGTTGGTTCACGTAAAAGGCTATGTCCTATCATTAAAATGATAGAACGATTACTGGCCTTTCAGTAGTGCCAGAAGCATATCACCTGGTAGTGCTAATTAAACCACCACGTCTTTAGCTTTAACATTCCACCACATGTATCCCAAGCGATATTCGTAAAATTGCATAGAAGGGTCCAGTGATCACATCTTAAGCATTTCTTACACAGAATACTACATATGTTAAGTTCTGATATATCAGTTTGTACTCTGAGACCCGTGTTAAACCAATTTAATTTTCAGCCTCGTTTCCAGGTTGGCAATTTAAAGGCATGCGCAATTGTAAAGAAAGGTCACGTGATTACATTTCAAGCATTTTCTAACACAGAATACCACATATGAGGCGCCATTTTTCAAAAAGGGTCTTATTCTGTTGGACCCCTTTTGTGTTGTCAGGTTCCGTCGTTGTCATTCTTCCAGACCCATTTCTTACCTGAAAACCTGCTTGTTCTGATGTAAGCACGTAGCTACTTGCAGCTGGAAGCTTGTTGAGGAGAAATGGAACTGTGTAATGGAATCAGGAGATGGAAAACAAACAAACCCAGTTCATACCGTCACAAGCGGTAATCTTTGGACAGCTGTCATTTTCCTTGGAGGTCTTCCGGATCAGCGAAAAACTATGGGTAATGTTTCTTCGTAGCGAAACTGGTGTTTGAAGCGGAAATGGACGTGTAGTTTGGAGATAATCATGGCGTAAAGATGGCCATATTTGAAGTGTTTCCAAAATGACAGTCTTCATATGTTTGGCGGTGTAGCGCCTGGGCTCCAGTGTAGGGGGATTGGGAACGAGAGAGTTTGACAACTTTGAACCGTTATATCTCAGAGGGGTTTTATTGTGGCCGTTTGAAAAACTGTGGGAATATATGTATTGGAGACAAATTTCGCGCTGCGCGTGGTTTTAAGTTGGTGAAATTAAGGTTTTAAAAGTTCCTGGGGTAGGTAAGTTACTTCCATGCCCGCAGTGCTAAGGACTATGTGATTGGCAGAAAATACCCTATTTTAAGCTCTGGCCGCGAGAGCCTGGGTTTTTGCCCCGTTTGGGGCAAAAACCCAGGCCTCTGCAACCGGTGGCTTCAGCAAACGTGGAGTTTGAAATGCCGCTCAATTCCCCTCCGTTTCATTTCTCTTAGCGCAAATGCATCGTCCATTTCCCATACGAGTTAGACCAAGCACATTGATTGGCGCACTTTCTAGTTTGTATTGCTCACCCGGCCGAATTAATTGTTCTGTCATGTCCAGTAAGCTTATATATTTTTGCAGTCAGTGCAAGAACAAACAACCAACGACCATTGCTGGGTTTGTCGTACCATGTATTTAGACGAAACTGTCCTTGAAGGTTTATCGAACACTTCAGTAGGCCAATTTGTCTTTCTACTTTTGCGTCTCCGTAAATTGCATGGTCATGTTTACTTAGCTTGCGCATAGATAAAACGCAACGGGAGGACGTGTTGTTTTGAAAAAGAAGTTTACAGATAAACCAATTTCTGTGGTTGTGAAGGAATTTGCTGCAGAGTTTAAAACTTTTGTTTTAACGACTGTCGAAAAATATCAACAATTTTCGCATATGGGTCCTTGGTGCGCGACCTATGACCCTGGAGAACTTACATTTCGCGAAGCGGACAAAGAAAACCTTAGATAAATGGAAACGGCCGTTGTTTTTGCTGAATATTTTCAAAATCTTCTTTATATACATGTTTGTGAACGCGGTTAACTTTTCAGTTGTATACCTAGAATACATATAAGCTTGTAGTCTTGTAATTTAATATTTTCGACTGCGCTTGGGGCTTGTGTGAGGGACTGTTGTCTGAAAAGTAAACATATTATTTTATACTTACAACGACTTTCCAACAAGACCTGCAGCTTAGATATATCAAGGATAAGAAAGAATAAATGAAATATTGTTCAAATTTTCATTCTCCTACAGAAATTCAACTGACAAGATTCTAAAAATACAAGAAAATCAGAGAAAATGGCCAGTCTCCTGTACGCAGCCGTTTTTAGTGGCGTCACGCAACGCTCCCAAAACATCTAAAAACGGCTGCGTAGGAGACTAGAAAATGGCAAGATTCTAAAATTTTGTCGAGATTGCACAGTCATTCTGACAGATTATCGCCTTTATCAATTTCAGACCATGTGCACGTGGCTAATAGCTCCCTGGTGAACATCAACATTCCGCTACAAAGCGTGGAGGAGTTAAATTCGGGACCACCGACTGACAAATTCATCCAGTGGCAGGGAGGAGGATTTGAACTCGGGACCTCCAGATTACAAGTCCAGCACCCTAACCACTAGGCCACGCTCACCTCCAACTTAATTGCTTAAAGGCAATCATCCACCACGTTTACTTATTATAGTTTGTTTTGTCTGATACTAATTTTTTGGAACAACCCGATGTTTTTCGCAAATGTTGGTTTCTAAATATAGAAGTCACGTGATTGATGGCCAAAACTCTGATACTCGATATGACTGTATCTGTACACGATTTTAAATAAACCTGTCCCTCGCTCCGGCAAGCCCCACCCGCTCCCTCCTCAAAAGTTCCCAGAGAAAAATAGACCGTGACGCGTGGAGATATAAGCTAGAAGAGAAACGTGTTTCGTGAGTTAAACTAAATATGTTAAAGTAGAGTGATTTTACTAAACCTGTGAAATAGGTACTACACTTTCAGATCTGTTAGACACCAATTACATTGTTTTCTTTTCTTTAGTTTGGACTATTACACACTGTGAGATATTGTTTCACGGATTAAATGAAATCACTCTATGCTTGGCACGCGGATTTTATAAACATTTGTCCCTGGACTTGGTCGGGTCACGACTCCATACTCGCCTTCCCCCCTCCCTCCCCCCCGCCCACAAACCCTACGCTACCCTATAAAGACGGGGTATCAGAAATTCGCAACGTGTTTATTATTGCCGCAAACTTAACCTTCACTCCATATAATGGTTTGCACACGTTATTTATTTATTTATTGTTAAATACTTAGCTTTTATTTTTTAAGTCGAGTGCTGCTCTTAAATACCTTGTTGGTAGGTAGATTGGCAAAGATAGACTTATAAGAAGCCATATATATTTCAATTTCAACGTATTTAAGTTAATGTGTATCGGCTAGGAGCGGGCACGGCTGAGGGAGCGAGGAAGAATGCTGCACTCCTTCAGGAAAGAGGAGAAAAATTTGAAATTTAAAATTGTTTTCCAGCGTAAAATATGTACTTTGTGTATGTGTTTTTGTGTTTGTGTTTGCGTATCTTTGTGTAGTGCGATGCAATTAGCTATTCAATGGTATGTTATAACGCCAAATCAGGTAACTCGATGCAAGGACCACTTGGACAAACAGTAGCGAGGTGAAGCCGGATCTTGGTGTAGATCAGGATCAGCAATGTTGAATAAAACAAAAAACCAATTGCAAGGCTGATCGGACAGCTAAGAAGGGCAATAATTTTATTGCCCTTTATCCACTTCTTGACAAACAAGGCGGTATACTGGTAGCAAGGAAAAAAATTACTGATCGCATTGAACAATTACAAGCAATATTTAATTTACATGATGTTTGGCGTGTAAAAAAAACCCTCAAACGAAAAGCTTTACTTGGTCACAAAAGTCTCCTTTTGTTTTCTGTAGATTAGACTATTGGCTTATCTCAAACTCACTTCAGGACTTAATTAAAGACGCTGATATTATTGCTGCAATTAGAACTGATCACTCGGCAATTCTTCTACACCTGCAGGAACTTGAGGAATGCAAGCGAGGCCCAGGGTTTTGGAAAATGAATACTTCGATATTGACCGATAAAATTTTTGTCCAAATTAAGATGAAAGAAAAGTTACTGAGAGGAATGGAAAAAAGAGGGTGAGGGGTTCTTAGATGCAATTATGATGTCAATGACCTTGATTTAAGCGTTAGTAACTTTTACTTAGAGCTCCTTAGGTGGACAGGTGGGTGGAATTTAGAAGTTCCTTTTCCGATGTTAATTATTCCCAAAATGTTATCTGGAAAAATAAGGACATAAGGATAAATAACAGACCAGTGTTTTATAAAATGTCCTTTGATAAGGGCATAATTTATTTGAATGATTTACAGTTTAATATTGATAATGTACGTTCTTTTGAGTCCTTTAAACAAAAAGGTCTTAATACTAATTTCCTTACATGGACAGCATTGAGGTCTGCTATCATAAATATGAATTCAAAAATTTCTTCCAATCTCCTAACAGTGGGAAAATTCGATCCTATGAATTTTGAGTATAATGCTAAAGATTTTAATGTGTATACGGCAAAGTGCAAACAATTCTATTCAATGATGATATCAACTAAAGCGAAAACTCCGAATAGCTTTGAAAGGTTGATAGCTGATTCTAAACTCTCAAATCCACAAGATGCTTTTTCTATTCCGCATCTAGCTGCAAGCGAAACGTATGTTTGGTCTTTTCATTTTGTTTACAAATGATAAATTATTCAAAATAGGTTTAAGCGATTCAGATAAGTGCTCATTTTGTGGAACCTATACGGAAGATTTGTACCACCTCTTCTTTAACTGCTCCTTTGTGCAGGTGTTCTGGAATAGTTTTACAGTCTGGTGGTCTGGTATAAGTTGTGAAAATTTATCTTTGTCTTTAAAAGACATCATAATTGGCTTTCTTTAGAGGAACGATTTATTAAATTATTTGATAATTCTTGGTAAGATAACTATCTGGGAGAGTAGAAAAAATAAGTACCTTCCAAAATTTCGATTGTTTCTGCACAAGGTTGAAGCTAAACAAGAAGTTGAAAAGTTAATTGCTATTAAGAACCGAAAGCTTCGCAATTTTTATACAAGATGGGAGCTTCTGTTGTAATCTTATATTAGTCTACTACAAGGAAAAAAATGGAAGTCCGCCGGGTAAATTAAGTTTTTAATATTTTTTTGTGCTAGGAAATTGCTATTTAATCTTGTAAGGGAATTAATTGGGCATCTGCATGGTTTGTATGTGTCACTGTGTAGGGCAAACAAAAAAAGTATTATTATCGTATCCATTAAGTGCAATTAGAATAGAGTATTGTAAGTGGAGTAATGCAAGTGTTATACTATAACTAGCGCTCTTGTGTAGGATTTGTAATGTAATGTAATGTATTTAGTGTTTTGTTTCATACCGTTATGTAAGTAATGTAACGTGTACGTGTCTTGCAATAAAAAAAACTATTAGGCGAAAAAAAAAAAAGAAATTCGCAACGTTGGATAACTAGGAAGAAAAGATGTGACAGGCGTCACCTGAGCCGCAGTCCACGATCTCTGTCCGTCGGTTAAAGCAAACACAATTAATGTAACAGTTCCATTTCATGAAAATAGACTGGTTTTACTTAACCCGTGAAATAGTAACTAAACTTTCAAATACTATTACACACTAATTCCATTGATTTCTTTTGTTTAGTTTGGACTATTACTCATTAATCTGTTGGATGTCGATTCACGGATTAAATAAAATCACCGTAGTCATACAAATGGGACTCAGTCTTAACTTGCAGTATGGAACCACAAGGAAGTTGTCGCAAATACAGTAGAATCCCGATTTTTCGAACCTCCACGGGAAATGGAAATTTCTTCGAGAAATCGGGGGTAGAATTACAGAGGGAAACGAGGGTTCGACCCCGTGATCGGGATTCTACTGTAATGTTGTCATTAACTACTGAACTTAACAAATGAATGTTGATTATCGTCACGCGCCTTTGCACTAAAAGAATTCGCGCTGACCTTTTGATGTCACTGATCACCGGTTAGTCTGAAGACAAAATACTATTGTAGTAAGCCTTTCCAGCGGGTCTAAGATATGGTAACATTTTTTCTAAGTCCTGAGAGGTTTTCTCATTTGGTTTGATGGAAACGGTACTTAAGGCGGAGAGGTCTTCTTCGCGGAAGCGAGTTCGTTCTAAAGTTCGTCTTCTAAAGTCCACTTCGATAGGTTGTTCTCGATCATCTAGCGTCTTTCTTAGCCAAACGCAGTTGGGGTGCCTGAAAGTTTTGACGATCCCGTCCGTAGGATCAACACGCTCGCCTATCCCGAAATTAAAATACATGGTGTCGCTAAATCGGTAGGCCTGATTGAAAATGTCTTTCCTCCTTACTCTGTAAGTTTTACGAAGCCACGTGGCGTAACTTTTGAACGCCGATTGCGGTGGGAGAATCCAGGTTAGTTTTGGAAACAAAGAACTGTTGTTTATTGTCTCTGCGTAGTCCACAGGTGTTTCTAGATGTTCTGCATTTCTGAACAAACCTTCCGCTAAGCCACCATCGCGATCTACGGCGCCAAAGGAATGGCCTGCTTCGAGGAACTTGTAATCGATTCTCACACGGAATCCACTCGCCACGAGATAGTCAAAATAAAAAACGACCGTGTGATTCTTGTTCTGGGACCTTGTGTTATCAGCCCAAAATATGTTCCACTTGCGATTGTTGGATTCTGTCTGACGTAGATGTAAATCGAGGCAGGATACAAGAGTTTCTGGATTTTTCTCAGCCGTGCATTCGCTCCAAGCATATGTCGTCCCTTTGTTCGTTTCTGCACTGTGGATCCCAAAAGCATACAATTTAATCTTTCGCAAGTAGTACGTTTGTTGGGCAGTCAGCTTAGGAATCATTACATTCTTGTGGAAATCCATGTGAAACACTGACACCCCATGAGTTGGTTCATTTGACGCCCGTGACATCTTTTCTTCCCCGGGTTAACGTTGTTAACGTTCAAGCTTTAATTTCTAAGTCGCACGCGTAGCTTTAGGCGTCTCGCGCGAGTGAACAAACCATTTGTAACTATAGTGCGCGCACGGCAACAGCAATTACAACGTGTGCGGTTTTGAAACGTCATCTTTTTTCTGCTACGTACGTCCGTCGAATCTTTTTTCGTCGTCGTTATGGATCAAGGTCTTCACTATAAGTTCGAGAAACAAAAAGTGGTTTCCCACCGGGAGAGAAAACGAGCAGACGAACTTGCAACGCGCCGGCGCCGAGAGCCTATTCTTAAAGTCATCAAAAAGAAAATAAGACCAAGGAAAAACAGACCATTTCGATTTGTTCGTGAAATGCGGTTGGAATGTTGCAGTACCACCTGTCTGTTGAATATTGGAATAGACGTTGTAATGCAGATAAGAAACGATTTCGACCGCATGGCTTATCAAGCACAGAACGAACATTTGGCCGCGCGTATAGAAACCACGAATGCGAGAAGGCAGAACCGAGTGGATAATCCTAGAACTGTAATCCGATATTACACCACTGGAAACGCGAATCAGAAACTACAAATATGCAAAAGAGCATTTATGAAGATTTACGGAGTCGGAAAGAAACGACTTAGAGTGTTGCTTAAAAAGCGGAGGCCATTCAGTGGAGCTGTAGAAAAAGATAGACGAGTCTTACAGAGTAATCAAAAACGCTTGAGCCCTCAACTGAAAGCAGAGGTATGTTAACTTCTCCCGACAGATCTTTTTAACTATGATATTGTTAAGAGAATCTTTTCTTGTTGTCGATTTTGCAAGGCGCTATTGAATAGCGATAGAAATAGCGCTATAAATTTTCACGGTCTGCACTTTCATCCCCTCGAGAATGCTGTCAGTTGTTGTAAAAACTGTAATGGTAAGGGCTCCATGCAGGAAGATTGTTCTGAGTCAATTGTAAACAAGGAGCCCAAAATGTGACCACTATTGAAATTGCTCTTTATGAGGCCGGCTTGATTGAGCTTATTATTATTATTATTATTATTATTATTATTATTATTATTATTATTATTATTATTATTATTAGTTTTCTATTGGTCAAACACATGACTCACAATAACAAAATTTAATTTAATTTAATTCAAATATTTTACATAGCGCCAAAGCACGATTTGTCCTAGGCGCTCTACATAACTAATTAAATTACAATAGGTATAAAACTACTAAATTACAAGATTTATAAAACTATTACGTTACAGAAGGAAAAACTAATTGAAAAGAAAAATTACATGCAGGTCTCAACTAAAAATATAAATATTCTACAAGTTATACGCCTGCTTGAAAAGGTGCGTTTTCAAAGCCTAGTTAAAACTATTTAATATATTTCCTGACTTCATAATCTCTAGAGGTAAAGTATTCCATAAATTCGGGCCAGCTACAGAAAACGCACGATCGCCGTAAAACATAATTTAAATTAAATTTAGTTTACAAAACATATTCAAATTTAGTTACAGCACCAACAAAAGAATGAGGAAAACACAATACACACAGTAAAGGGACAGTACGTTTCTTGTTGTGTTTTGATCGATTGAGCTTATTGTTGTACCCATTTCCTTTCCTCACACAGGTTGTAGAACACATCTGGTCATATGAGCCGGAACAATCACATTATACGCGACATAAAGCACCAGAGAAGAGATATCTGGAGCCATCCCTGAATTTGACCAAGATCTACAACGATTTTTTAAAACTAAAAGGTCATGTTTTAGGGACAGCTGCCAAGCCTCCCCTCAGTATAAGTTCTTTTAGAAAGATTTTCTTCAGTTATAATCTAAGCTTCCGAAAACCCAGAAAAGATACTTGTGGAAAATGCGACAGCATACAAATGGTAATAAACCATTCTACCAGCGCAGAAGAAGTCGCCGAAACAAGGACTCTTCAAGAAATGCATTGGCAAGACGTTCAAAACCACTACGATGAGAACTACTTTGATTTCAACGTCCTAATACAAGTTAAAAACAGAGACGGCCTTGATTGGAAACTGCCCCCAACGTGGAGACACGAACAGTCGTGACCCACTGAAGCAGCAACTATGTACTAAAGTGTCAGAGATCGGACATGCGTTTATGCGATTGTTATGTAAAACTCAGCTTTGTGCTGAATGTTGCTTTTAAAATCAGATAATGGAATAAAAAAAATTCTGGTGCAGATGAACTTTTGTCCCAAGTGATAAAGGACTAAGAAAGGCTATGCACTAAAAAAAGTATGGGCTTAAGCGTATGGCTGTTTGAGAAGTTGCTCGGAATTGCACGAACAGGTTGCTCGAAATTTGTCAAAAAGTTGCTCAAAAAATCCTGGATGTTGCTTTCTTTCTCAAAAAAAAAATAATAATAATAGATAAAAAAAGTTGGAGACCGCGTTTTCCATGAGTGAGTAGTCAACGAGGCACAGCCCAGTTGACTATTGTTAACGGAGAACTCGGGCTCGCAGACTAATATTTTTGGTAGACATTAAGGAATTGCAGTCTTCAACCAACCATTTAAACAAAAATCAAGAATTTTCCCTTTAAGCGAGTCGTGCTGTACAAGAGTTGTCTCGTAAAATTCATTTTTTAATAGCAAAGCGCGCAGGGTTTAAAAATAAAATGCAAATGATTACTCCCCCCAGGCTCAGACAACATGAGCGTGTTCTAAAAGAAATGGAGAAAATCTAGGTGAAGTTTTCGTTTTAAAGAAATGTTTTACGGACACCAGCTGTTTAAGAAAGTGTTTTAGGAAAACCGTCCGCCATTCCGGTTTGTTTGTCTGAGTCTTGTCTGAGTCATGACGTCACTCGCGCGCTTCGCTATTGAACCAAAAAAATGCACACATAATGTGTCTTGTGTTTAACTACCTGTATTAGTGATTATTATTATTATTATTATTATTATTATTATTATCATTTAACTGATGTCGGGTGGTAGGCTATTCCACAAGGACAATGAGCACAGAAGACCAAAACAAAACAATGAAAACCTCTTCTTGGAGACCTATAGAGACAAAAACAAAAATGTTTAAGGGACTTGTTCGAAATTAGCAGGGGGAGGAGGGGGGTTGAGATTTAAAATTGAGCAATGAAATGAAGTACCCTCTTTGTTGATGGGAATGAAATTTGCTGACCCCTTGGGCTTGGCCTCAAACATCACGACCCCCCCCCCCCCTGCATGTGCACAGATTATACCTCCAATAATGCCATAGCAGGAGCTGTTCTTGTCAGCAATTATACCCTGATTCCCGATGGTAATATTGGAGAAGGCCAAACAAATAAAAAAAATCTGAGTTCTAAGCCAAGTAAAAGAAAAAAAGGAACAGAAACAAAACAAGATGGCTAAAAAAACAAGAATGCCGACAAACTGTAAGTTACTAATTGAAACCACTGCACCCCAACATAAGTCATATTTAACAATAAGATTATGAGCTTAAGATTTTGGCCGAATCAACTACAACCACTTCATAGAAATCGATAGTGAATAATGTAATTGTTTTAGTAGAACTCTAACTCATTTTCCTTGAAACAATAATTTTTAACCTTTTTTTCTACAATGTGAACTAGATTAAACTTTCCGCCTTAGCCAAATCGCATGCTTAGACTAAATTGTCATTTAAAACTTCAGTTCATTCAGTAATCTTGACGTTTTAAACTCGTGCGATGGTGAATATTCATGTGTTTTTGTCTTCTTGGGAATTGAATTATCCAACCATATTTCTAAACTTCCTCTGAAACTTCAGGGAAACAAGAAAATGTCACCATTCTGTAGACAACCTTCAGCCACTACACACTAATTAACAATTAGACGGCGAGCTCGAGGTTTCTATCGGCTGATAGTTGGCAAGGGGCCAAGCCCCGAGCCAACTATCAAAGTGGATAGAAACCGAGAGTGAGATGTCTAATTGTTTTAGCATAACCTACTGACCGGTCTATTAAACACAGAATATCGCTAGAATTGATTTATTGAAGCTTTTGGTTGATAAAATTCAGTGAAAATCTGAGCAACCGCTCTGAGAGCCGTCTATTGATCAGTAGACGGCACCTGTGTAGATAATCTGATTGTGCGATTAACTAATAGATGGTCAGTGGGTTATGCTAAGATGGTATAGAGTCCATTGGCAAACTCACAACTCCATTATGAAGGAAGAAGTGGTATAACAAAGAAACAATTGCCATGCATCTGTCTTGCCACTGACAAATGACTGTTTACCAAGGCAGCACAGGACACTATCAAGCAAAATCTGCCCTTTACCACGAGTGAGAATTATCATGATGATGATGATGATCTTTTGTATATTAATTTGCTATTCCTGTCATAATATAACATTACATCACAATGCCTGTTATGATCACATCACTGTAAATTCATGTGACCCTCCTAGCTCTTTCACTGCCTATTTTTTCATGGCTCTCCCTTTTCAGGGACCTATTTACACTCCCCTCCCCCCTGCTAATTTCTGACAAGTCCCTAAGATTGACCAGATAATGAATTGTCACTTTTCCTTTGAGTGACTCCCAGAATTTAAACCATATCTCAATCAATAGGAGCCATGAGTAGGTTCATCATTGTGATATATCTCTCTGCCCAGTAAATATGCCTACCCCTGCCCTTCCCAAGGCTGCCAACCTGCAACCCAATCCCATGAAACAAAATCAAATGTAACAATTTCTGTCCATAATTATAGGAGGGTGATACCCTTTTAAGGTTAAAAACACCTGAAAGTGTTTCACTTGTGAGAATGGTGACATTTAACAACAGCAAGAACATGTTTAGTTGCCTTCAGTCTGACAAGAAATCTAAGCTTATACAAGGATTTTCATTGAGCAGCAAGTTCTCCTTCATTCTCACCTGAAAGACCAATGGAAAACAGCTCAGAATGGGTGCCAGCCAATGTTCCTCATGCAGGCCATGTCAACCTGCCAAAAAATTTAGACATTAAGTCTTATCTAAAACTGCATGGTGAGTCCCTAATCTAAGCTAGACAAGGGTCTTTCCACAGTATTGCGAAGGCATTGCATGAGTGCAAATGTACCATCACGGTGCACATGCAGATGTGAGATAAGAAAAGGCTGTAAAATTGTGATAGAAAATGATCTCTTTTGCCAGCCATCTAAGTTAAAATTAATATTCCTCAGACACTTTTCCTCCCTGTAGCAGCATTCCCCTTAGCAACCAAATTTCCCCTCCAGAACAGAAACTAATCATTATTTCTTTTGCACACCTTACATCCTGTTTTTCTAAATAAAGAAGTTAATTAAAGTAAAATAAGAAAGACTAAAATGAAGCTGTTAACAAACTATTAGAGCAGCAGAAGTAATATAACTGACAGATTACCATAATTTACCAACAGATGCCATTGCAATTTTTAACAAGTTAAAAATCTGGTAGCAGTAATCCAAAGCTGGAATTTTCATTCTCCAGTGAAAACTGGGACTAAAGGCTGCTAGAATATTAGCACTCACAATCTGGATTTTTTCCTGGTCTCTTGATACATTCAACGTGAAGTTTCAGCTTTTGTCACCAGTCTCATCTACCTTCTTAAATGTCAAAATGCAAGAGCCCCCTGTGGAGTCACCATGACAACAGTTTTAACCAAACATACAAGTTTGAACAGAAGGATGTTTATACTGTTGAATGGCTTCAATTTTATTCTCTAGTCACTGGATTGAAAAATTTTCATTTTTTCACCACTCATGTGGAATGGCCTAAGACCCTTTTTGTGTTGTCAGGCCTCATATGTAACTGATTTATCAGTTTCAAGTTTATTTTTGGACCCCAAGACCCGTTTTAAGACAATTTAATTTTCAGCCTCGTTTCCATGTTGGCAACTTTGTGGCATGCGCAGATCTCGAGTCCAGAGCTTAACCCAGCATGGATCCATATCAGAAATTATTTGTTACATGGTTAGTAGTAATCATGCAAAGTTTCATGCTTTTATCTCAAAAGTGAACAATTAAGCTACTTTTTGGACGATAGCAGCTGTACTAATAGGGTTAAATGAAGAAAGGAAATTTTAACGAAATCGCGTAAGCGTGACTTTTACACTGTTTGGGTTCAGTCAACCAAATAAGCAAATAATTTTTGCTATTGATGATGATGATGATGATGATGATGATGATGATGATTAACATTAATACGTTAACTATTGATTTCTGTTTATATAAAAGCTGAAAGGTTCGTGTTTGATTTTGCGTGGCACATGCGAGGCTCAGCCTCATTTTGTTGTAAATTTTATTGCCCTTGGGCATCAACCAATTACCTTTTTACCCTATCTTATTAATGATTTTCTGACAGTGTTTAGCTTTTGGGCTAACAAGTTACCTTAAAAGAATCTATGGCGTTAGATGTCTTTTTTCGCTTTTTTCTTTTCAGCAACAGTTTGGTTACTTTTTATTTGTCTTTTTGTTTTCATTATTTTTTTAACTTGTTTGTGAGTTGTTTTTCTACAAAGGTGACGCTTTAAATACTAACAAAATTCTAATTATATCCTTTTGCCTTACAACTCAGGAATGAGAGCTCCCGGAAGCGCGTCGAATGTTCCGACCAAGTCGCCGTTGACAACGATGGCAGAGATGACAACGAAAACTGCCTCGACGGAGCGCAAAGGCGACGACGACGGTAATGGTAAATGACGGTGGAAAAAAAGATGGATTGGCAGGCGGCGCCATCAGTGGCATTGCTGCGGGGGTCTCAGTAACTATTATGGAGGTTATGATTATCTAACCTTGCTAGTCAAGGTTTATTTTTCCTACAAGCTTAAAAGTTGGAGCCACCTTCGTGTTATGACCAGCACCTGAAGTATGTCATTTCTTTGAAAATAGCTGACTATAGTAAAGTCATACTGACTTAAAAGTTAGGATGCCCAGCTTATAGGGTAATATATGAATTTAGCCAAACCTAAAAGCGGACCTCCACATCTCTCTTTCATGCTTGTTGGCCCGAAAAATACATTAAATTTTAGTTGTACAGTTATTCGCCAAGAGGTGAAAAACGGACAAGGGAAAACATGCGGACCACTGAGGAAACTGTGACTTGGCTTATTTTTTTTTTCTTTTTGAACTTAGGCACAGTTTTAACCCAAAGGCGAAACTCAGCACGCCTTAGCTTCGTTGGGAATGAAGCCAGCCATTGGATGTTACTAAAACGGGGAATGGGGAATGGGGAATGGGGAATGGGGAATGGGGAATGGGGAATGGGGAATGAGAAATAGTGCTCAGCGGTAATACCTAAAAAATTAAGTTGGAGTCTGCGCAGTACGGCAAAGAAACGAGGATTGCACGTGGAGAGCGAAAGATGGAAGGTAAGAATATTTATCTGTCAGTTTTTCCCTAGTTTTTGGGATTATTGAGTTTCTGTTTATTAAAATTAACCAAAAATATTGATTTGCAGGTGATGAGAGTAACGATGATATTTAGGATCACGAGGATTTCGTTATCGACAGGTTGGAATAAAAAGATTCGTATCACTTTGGGTACAGTCGCTTCGAGTGTTACAGTGAAACCCATTAAACCATGAACGCCTAAATTATTTCTGGAATGTTTATTGTTCTGCGACAAATCAGATTCGAGACGTAACCGCAACAAACCGCAAGAGTAATTAGCTGAAAGGTTTCGATCACGAAATGAGTCGGTGGCTTTTGCGTCCACGATAAATTCTCAGTTTCACCGCCGATTAACAAACACTCTGAATTTTTTTTTTCTATTTCAGAGTTTATGCATAAGCAAAGAATAACTATAAACGATATTTTACTGAAAAGAGATAAATAATCGAACAGACACGGCTAGGAGCGTGTCTGGGAGCAGAATCGAGAGCAGAATAATTGTATTCAGTTTTTGATTTTTTAAAAAACGGCCTCTCCAGTGTTGTCAGTTCTAATCATTTGTAGGTTTCAACCTTTTCCCTGTTTGACCAAAACAGTTAACTGAATAACTTTGCAAAAGTTTCCCTTTACCCTACTGTGGTGAGGAGAACAGTGTATCAAGCTCATTCACGGCAAAACTCTTCCGTCCAAGATGTCACGCAGTTTCACCGCCGATTATTGCAGTAGAGCAAATAATTACTGTAGTTTCTGTTAGACCCGAGTTTTCACGGCAAACACAAACACGCCTGCCGTTGCAGATACAAACATGCGTGCAACTTGCGTACCGTTGCAATAATTTCGAAAAATTACACTCGCTTTTGATGGCTATTTAGGTCTCAGTTCGGTAGTTGTGTTACTTTGGACCGACGGAATCGAAAACATCAAATGAGGGCCAAAAACAAGCACGTTTTGAGGCAAAACCAAAGAAGTGACAAATGGGATGTTTATGCAAACACCGAAGGAAACGTATCTTTTTTAAAATATACTAAACGCACGAATCGCTTCTACTAGAACTGGACATTTGTTCACTTGTGCCGTCTATCCTTCGCTCGTACAGAAGCTATCTGAAATAGAAAAGAATAACAACTGCAGTATTTCCAAAGGGTATAAAAAAATTGAGAATCGTGGAAGAAAAATCCAGCTCGTTGTTTCATGTCCATAACGTAAAATGTTCGGCTAACGGCTTGCGTGACATCTTGGACGGAAGAGTTTTGCCGTGAATGAGCTTGATACACTGTTCTCCTCACCATAGTAGGGTAAAGAAAAACTTTTGCAAAGTTATTCAGTTAACTGTTTTGGTCAAACAGGGAAAAGGCTGAAACCTACAAATGACTATGACTGACACCACCGGAGAGGCTGTTTTTTAAAAAAATCAAAAACTGAATACAATTATTCTGCTCTCGATTCTGCTCCCAGACGCGCTCCTAGCCGTGTCTGTTCGATTATTTATCTCTTTTCAGTAAAATATCGTTTATAGTTATTCTTTGTTTATGCATAAACTCTGAAATAGAAAACAAAATAACAATTTCAGAGTGTTTGTTAATCGGCGGTGAAACTGAGAATTTATCGTGGACGCAAAAGCCACCTACTCGTTTCGTGATCGAAACCTTTCAGCTAATTACTCTTGCGGTTTGTTGCGGTTACGTCTCGAATCTGATTGGTCGCAGAACAATAAACATTCCAGAAACAATTTAGGCGTTCGTGGTTTAATGGGTTTCACTGTAACACTCGAAGCGACTGTACTCAAAGTGATACGAATCTTTTTATTAAAACCTGTCGATAACGATAACCTCGTGATCCTAAACATCATCGTTTCTCTCATTACCTGCAAATCAATATTTTTGGTTAATTTTAATAAACAGAAACTCAATAATCCCAAAAACTCGGGAAAAACTGACAGATTAATATTCTTACCTTCCATCTTTCGCTCTCCACGTGCAATCCTCGTTTCTTTGCCGTACTGCGCAGACTCCAACTTAATTTTTTAGGTATTACCGCTGACCACTATTTCTCATTCCCCATTCCCCATTCCCCATTCCCCATTCCCCATTCCCCATTCCCCATTCCCCGTTTTAGTAACATCCCCAGCCATTTCTATTTTTCACAAGCGGCAAACAGCCAGAATATTTAAAACATTAACACAAAAAGTGCACAATATATACTTCCGGCATTGTTCATGCCACACTGATAGCCCATAATTCGGAAAATGAAAAATCGTATTAGCCTTGAACTGACGTATACCCCTAAAATGCTTTCTGGAATGTCACTAGCCCCAAAACATGCTCGCCAAAATCTTAACTCCCAAAATCGCACGTTTTAAATCCTTCCCACCACCACCCCCCTCCCCCACAAAAAGAAATTAATCCTCCCCTCCACTTTAAAGTCGAATATCCCCCTACCCCGGTGGAGTTTTGAGAATGAGTTTTTCGGGCTGGAGTTTATATTTTTGGTTTCCACATTCCGTTATCTTCTATCCTTTTTTTTTATCACTATCATTGATTTTAATTTTACGCCTGCACGCTAAGTTGATCTGTGAAATAGGAATGTACAAAATCTTTGACGCTGGGACTAAAATGTAAACTTAAAACAAAGCTTTTCGTTTCCACATTGACAGCGCATTAATAGCATATCAACCAACATTAGACTTGCGATAAGACGATCACAAACGGAGGCACGAAAAATGGAGACAACTTCGCCCGGACGAAGCAGGAAAGCTAAGTGAAGTCGCGAAACAAAAGCGACAAATTCATCAATTGAATGTACTCCGCCAAAAACGGACTTAAGCCCGGAAAGTCGACTATTTTAAACAACAGCCGTTTCTTAATTGTTTGATATTTCACAGATTATACACAGCCGAAATAAATAGAGAAATAATACAGTTGATTGAAAGTCACGGAATCGGAATCGGGTGCAGTGATCAGATTGACATACAGTGAACATAAAAATGAAAACAAGCGACAAGATACGGCGATCGACGAGGGCGTCAAGGTAGTACCGAAATTGATTTATCTGTGTGTAATACAGTCGTTAAGTGACGACGTCACTAGAAAGCTATTTCAGACATCTCTGAATTGGCTTGTTGTGTCAAGATCTGCATGACAACATATGGGCCTACAGAACATTTGGGCTTAATAGAGCCACAATCGATTGAGAAACAGGTTGCCAAAGGCTTAAGGACACTCGCGAGGTGAACAAATGGAACACACCTTTATAGACTGCTACTTCAACAAAATATTCTTTGGGAAGATTCAAGATTGGTTTTATAGAACATAAAAATATACCTTTGCCCCAAATGAAAGGAAATGTTGTTTGGAATGGATGAGAACACCAAAACCGGGAAGCTTGTGAAGCTTCATGAAACTCGAAGAATAACTTCTTAGCTTAGAATTTGTCCGGGAATTGAACTGGACACTTAAAATGAGAAACTCGTCAGTTAGGAATCTTGACCGAAAGAGTTTTGACTATTGTTTTTGCAAATATATAGAAATTACAACTCGGTTGTCAATTTTTAAGATATTATGTCAGGTGCTTACTCTGTGCATAACACACACAAGTGTAGTTTTAATTTTAGGGTGGTTTTTTAGTAAAGAAAATATTGTTAGTATTTGTCAACCTTTGACTGGTTCTTATGTTAGTCCACCATTTCTTCTTAATGTGTTAGTGTGTTAAATTCATCATCGGTCACTGTCTGTTACGTAAATTAAAAATAATTGAAAGTCTTATATAGTTCCTTGTAAACCTTTTTTTTTTTTCTTTTTTTTTTTTGGGTCAAGCAATCCTTTATTAAAGTACACAGAAAGTTTACAAAATAAACAGTAACAAGTTGCAAAACAACAATTTACAAGCTACTAAAAAAAGGGGCGTCACACAAGCTACGTTATGTAGAGAAAAAAAACAACAACAACGCAGTATGCAAAAAAAGGTGTTAGGCAAACAGAATCAGTCAATAAAGTAAGACATAGTTTAAATAGCAGAAATTGCAAGACTTGTAACACACTGGCTAGATAATGAAGTATACTTCTTGCAGGGGAGGTAGAGGAGAGCACTTTCTAGAAAAAAGACTTCAAAATCTCCCATTTCTTTGGTACTTCAGCACCAGTTTTAACCTCGATATCGTACACAGATTTCAGGTATTTTATGAAGCCTTCTATTCTTGGAGCAGTTTCTTTCTTTTTACAAATCCAGATGTAGTATCTAGCTAAGAGACAGCAAAAGTTAATTTGGTGATGGTGGTTTGAAGAATCCGGCCTCAGTCCTAAAGCAACGGAGATTTCCAATTTGTAGTTGTCCGTAATAATATTGCGTCCATTTAACAGCACGGTTAAGGAGTTCCAGTAGACGACTACCTTAGGGCATTCCCAGAAGAGATGCCGAAGCTTCTCCTGTTCTTTTCCACAGAAAGAGCACTTTGAGTTGTCTTTTAGTCCAACTTTGTTTAGAAAATCGTTTGTTGCTATTCTTCTGTGTAATAGTTTAAATTGGAACTCTAAAAGTCTTGTACTTTTTGTGTATTTAGAAGCTAGCAGGTAAGTTTTACGCCAATCGAAATCTTTGTCGTCTTCGTTGCAATCCTTAATCCATTTTTGTTGATTTTGAGTTGGCGCAATGGATTTCTTTGATATGAGTTTAGCATATATGAGACGGCTTGCACGGTTAGATTTTGAAAAATTTTCTAGGAAGCTTTCATATTTGGGATTTTGATTACAAAGGCCCTTACATTTGCTCCATAGGGATTTGATTGCAGAGAGGAGTCCATAAAACTTAAGGGGGCAAGTGGGGAGATTGTATTTGCTCTGAAAATCGGTCAAAGATAAGAAGTTGTTGTGACTATCTTTCAAGTCCTTTACTTTTCTGATACCTTTGTTGAGCCAATCTTTGTAGAAAACCGGGAGGTTATTAATTCTAAAGAGTGAATTGTACCACAGACATTGGTCATGAAATTGGTTTTCCGACGTGATACGGTCTTCAAAATTAACTTCGGACCAAATTGACAGAATCTCACTGATGAAACAGTTTGAGACATTAAGAAGGTTAGTCGTGTCTTCCTTGTTCAGATTACTCATGAAGGCTAATGTGCCTCCATATTTCTGGAGCTCTTTATCAAAAAAAGTTTCCATTTCCCTTGATTTTCTTTATCCAGATACTTTTTTACCCACGTGGCCTTTAGGGACTTGTTGAAAGACCGTATATCAATCATCTTGAGGCCACCATTTGAGTAGTCATTAATCATGATGTCTCGTTTGATTTTGTCACCTTTTTCATTCCAAAGGAACGTATAAAAGAGTTCGTTTACCTCCTTAATTGCCTTCTCATTAGTACGTAATGGCGACAAAATGTAGACAAGTTGAGAAGCAACTAGGCTCTTTAAAACTGCAATTTTTCCAAATAAGGTTAACCTTCGATATTTCCAACAACTCAAAATATTTCGTACTTTGTCTACCTTTTCTTTATAATTTAAAGCCGCCGTTTCTTCAGGGTCGATCGAGAACCATACACCTAAAGCTTTAACTTTATATCTAGGCCATTTAAATTTTCTCCCCGGCAATTGAATTGGATCCTTACCACAGTTACTTCCGATCCAAAAAGCTTCAGTTTTTGTGTCGTTGAGTCTAAGGCCGGACACTTCGTAGAAATCGTCTAGCATTTCGAGAGAAGCGATTAAAGATTTCTTCGACCCGTCCAGAGTAAGAGTTGTGTCATCTGCATATTGGCTCAATTTGATCTCCTTGTTGTTTACCAGAATTCCAACAATTTTTTTGTCTTTACGGATAGCCTTGGCCAACACTTCGGCTGATAAAATGAACAAGTAAGGCGAGAGAGGGCAGCCCTGTCT
Organism: Siderastrea siderea; assembly: GCA_964030785.1. NCBI lineage: Eukaryota > Metazoa > Cnidaria > Anthozoa > Scleractinia > Rhizangiidae > Siderastrea > Siderastrea siderea. The sequence goes on from OZ034977.1 coordinate 3,895,438, forward strand.
AACACCTCTTTGTATGTCAAAGAAATTGCTCGCCCATCCATTATTCAAGACGCAGCTTTCTGGGCAACGATAAAAAAGGTTTATCCAGCTTATAATCCCTTTACCGAAGCCAAAATGTTCGAGAGTTTTCCTGATAAAAGTCCATTCTAGTGTGTCAAAGGCTTTTTCAAAATCGAGGAACAGGATTAGGCCCGGAATATTATTCTCTTTGGCGAAACAAATAACACTTTCTAGAAGGCGGATGTTTTCTCCTATAAATCTACCTTTTATAAAGCCCGTCTGGTCGTTATTGATAAGGTTGGGAATAACAGATTTCAAGCGATTAGCGATTGATTTTGCTGCTATTTTATAGTCGCAGTTAAGAAGGGTTAGGGGCCTCCAATTCTTTATTAGGGAGGGGTCTGCGTCCTTCTTGGGGATAAGCTTAATAATGCCTCTTTTTTGTGTTACTGATAATTGGCCCGATTCATAAGCAAAATTAAGTGCACTGATAAGAATGGAGGAAATATCTTTCCAAAAAACTTTATAAAACTCCGCAGGCAATCCGTCAGTCCCAGGAGTCTTTTCTGATTCCATATATTGTAGTGCCTCTAAGCATTCTTTTTCCGTGAGAAGCCCTTCACAGGCTTCCCGCTCGTCATCTCGAAGGACTGTATCATTTTCCTGCCTAAAGAAAGTAGATGTGTCTTGAAAATTATGTGGAACAATTTTGGATGAGTAGAGATTCTTATAGAAAGAGACACATTCGGTTAATATTTCTTTATCCGAAGTGACAAAATTATTTTCCTTTACCTTAATCTGACTTATTATCCCTTGGTTGTAATGTCGTTTTTCAAGATTTAGAAAGTACTTAGTATTTTTTTCTCCTTCGTTGTGCCATCGAGTCTTCGATCTCAGGATTGCTCCTTTAGTGCGTGTTTCAATAATTCTTTCAAGTTCTCTTTTCTTTTCGTTGAGTTGCTCTTCGAGCGGTAAATTTTGCAAGTCGGTGTTTTTTCTGTGGTCGATTTCCTTCTCTAGTCTGGCAATCGTTTGTTCCAGTGCTGCCTGCCATTGTTTTGTTTGTTTCTTTTTAATTTTGGAATATAATAGCGATTTTTCGCGCACTTTTAACTTTATCATTTCCCAGAGCAGTGAGGGGTTAACCAACTCATCGTCCTTATACTCGTTCTGCGTTTCCTGAATGACTGACTTAATTTGGTTAACATAATCAATTTCCCTTAGGAGCGATGTGTTAAGTTTCCAGAAACCTGGCCCACGGGGATTTGAATGTAAGGAGAAGTTTAACGTAATCATCGAGTGGTCTGTTTTATACCCTGGATTGATGTCAGCGTTGGTTACCTTGTTGACCACGCTCTGACTTGTCAAGAAAAAATCTAGCCTAGAATGTATACTTGGGTGACGTTTTCTCCACGTGTACCTAGAGCTTTCCGGGTGGAGAACCCTCCAAACATCTATCAAATCAAATTTCTCACAGAATTCTTTCACGATTTTAACGCTGTTTTGATGTGTTTTGAACAGGCCACCTCTTTTGTCCTTCTCTAAATCCATTACTAGATTGTAATCACCTCCAATAACAATGTCATCGCAATTAAAGTCTGAGAGATGGTAAAAAAAATCAAGGAAAAAGGCTGGGCTATCTTCATTCGGAGCATAAATGTTCGCCAAGGTTAAAGATTTTAAATTTGCTTGGATGTCGCATATAATGAAGCGTCCGGAGGGGTCCACAAAGAGTTTTTGAATCTGCAAATTAAAAGTGTTGTTAAAAAGTATACAAACACCTACTTTGTTGCTACTAAAAGTGCTAAAGATAGCTTGGTATCCCCATTCCGTGGACCATACCGGATTCGTGTTTTCAGTGCAATGACACTCCTGCAGCATATAAATTGAATACTTTTTTGATCGAAGCCAATTAAACACTTCTCTTCGCTTAAGGTTGTCCCTAAGTCCCCTGACATTTAAAGAAGCTATTGTCAGAGCCATGGCTGTTGTCCGAAGTTGCGTGAAAAAAGAATTCCTTCGTGCCGTGGTGTTAAAGCTCTACAATTTCTGCAATTTACATATCGAAAAATTCTAATTCTGCAAAATAAACAACAGTACCCAACAGAAAGCAGCAAAAAAATATGAAGACAGAACTGTGTAACAGACATCAAAAATAGGGCTAAAAGAAGATTACCAAGAAAGTTAACAAGGCCGAACATATATCTAACAAGTGCCAAAAAAAAAACATAACCTACAGACTACTAAAGAAAGTAAATAAATAAATAAAATCTAATCTAACCCGGGGGAGTGAAAACAAAAATGAAGCTAAACACTCACAAATAGAAAAAACAAACAAACGAACACAAAAACGAATACGCTCACGCACTTAAGTATATACAGTACTTAAAAAAAAAAAACAAGAGAGTCTTTCTCCTTTTAAGCTCGCGGTCCGTCTCTGCCTCCAATTTAAGTACTCGATTTCACATGTCTTACTTGATCCATCCTTCATAGTTGACACTGATTTAAATGGTCTCTAAGTCTTCTATCTCATTAATTTTGATGGGACTGCCTTCAGGCGATGTCTTTACAAAAATTTTACCATCCAATGTCCACACACTCAACAATAAACCGTCCCTCCGCATTTCATTCGCTCGATTAACGATCCTTCGTCGATAAGAAGTGAGGAAAATTCAGGAAAATCCGTGTAGCTTCCGTGCGTGTTGCAGCGGTCGAAGAAGGAAATAGATTTGAAATACTTACATTTTTAAGCTTTACTCTTGCTTTGTAAAGGCTTGTTTTCACTTTATGGCTGACGAATTTAACGATAATAGGTTTAGTACCTTTACTTGGCAGCTTATGACTGATTTCGATGTCTTGGGAGAGAACAGGCACTTCGAGGGCTTCTGCCAATTTTAGCACAACCTCTTCAGTAGAGGTATAAGCATTCTCAGGAATTCCATGTATTTCTAAGCCGTTCTTTCTTGTATATTGTTCTAGCTGATCTTGCAGGTCGTAAAGTTCAGCAATTTCTTCTTTCTGCTCATTAATATGCTTTTCAGCGGCGGCAAGTTCCTGCTCCGCTTTTGAACATTGCTTTTTAATGCTGTCCAACGTCGCTTTGAGAGACGCTATCTCTGCCTTCTGCTCAAGAACAGTTTCCTTCAGCTGAGCCATTTCTTTTCTAGTTTGTTTATTCTCCAACAAGATACTTGATATGCTGATTTGAATATCTACTAGCATTGATTTAAGCTCTGCACGGGTTGGCTCGTCTTTTGTTTCGGACTCTTCGTCTCCAGATCTAGAAGTGATGTCTTCGGGATCCTTCGAAGCCGCCATATTGGCTCGCTTCGGTACGCTATCTCCCTCTTCCGTCGAACCACGGGCTCCTCGTTTGTGTTTCCCTCTGGTTTTGGACATAGGCAAGTCTAAACGTTGTTTAACGAAGGGTTAGCTATTATTTGTCATGTGAGAAAGGGAAATTGGGGACAGAGAACGCGGTCCTTCACGAAACGTGCCACAGCACACCGAATCCACGCATGCTCCTTATTACGCATGCTGGCTTATTTTTCTGCAAAGAGAAGACTTCAGCACTACAGCTCTTCTTGTAGCATTCTTTCGAAAGCTAGCTAATTAAGTTCCAAAAGGGTACTTGTAAACCTACAATTGCTAAAAAAAAAACACTTAAGTAGCTCCCGGTAGCGACTCGAAAGACTTTTCCCTGCAAATACACATTTCTCACTGATTCTAATGCATCCGTCTGGCTGTTTAATTTTGTTAACCATGAAACATTTCTCGAAATCTTTTTTGCTAAAATAAATAAAATTTTCCCGGCATCAAACCGTTTACTGAGAAAAACTTATCCAAAAAAATGTTTTCGGAAACTTTCAAGCACACGTGTAATTATCAAGAGAAAATGACACAAGTTTTTCACCCGCGAAGCATTAATCGGGCGCTTTCAAGAACACACCCTGAACTAATTTTAGGAAGCTTTTAGAGTCTCATTTTTAGACAAAATAAACGTAAACCGAGAAATTCTTTGCTTATAGTTACTTAAATAAAGATTTCATTTTGATCTGTAACTAAAGACATACTGAAATGGCTCACCTGTTAAAAACAAAACGAACACGAAAACATGCCACACTGAACTCACTCGCTGAAACGGCGATTCTAAGTTTAGTCGCTGAATTGGGACAAAAAATGTCATTCACTTCAAATGAAGAAACCAAAAATATAAGGAAAATAAAATATTCCACGACTGGACAAAAAACATGTATGGAGCTTTACACTATGACTATAAACTTAATAAAAAAATATTGACGACGGAACGACTCTTCAGATGTTGAATACTAAAATACGAATTAGTCAGAACAACCCAATATGCGCTGCCGAAGAAAAACAACCTAGATTGAAAAAACAACACAGGCTCAATCTAAAATAGTCACAATTTCTACTTTTCGAATAAAATACACTACTGACTAGAATTGCTCAAAGAAAAAAATTGAAAATTACGCACTAAAGCTCAAAAGAAGTTGCGCATATATATCAGATTGTTTATATCCAGTGTATGAAGTGTCTTGGTAACCCTGTGATGCGGACGGACGCACGGACGGACAGACGGTCACGTGACTATTGCGACACTACCAAAATTTCTTGGCTTGATAGGTTACCAAATTTCCTTAGCAATGGAGCTCCGCTGACGCGCTAGCGCGCTCTCTCCGCTATTATAATTAGTTTAGTAAACAGTACTATAGGAAACTCTGGGGGGACTCACTTGCCTTTGTAACTGTGCAAAACAAGAATGTCATCATTGTAAGCGGTTACATTTTGCTGCATTAGGCTAAGTTATCAAGCTTTGTTTTGAGCCTTTTATCAATGATCAAAGATTTCGTGAATACTGCATTTTAGGCAGAAAGCTTTTATTTTATGCAACGATGTTATTAATAACATGGTATGCTGATTTTTACTCTTTTATCGTGTACGTTCCGTTTATTTGATCACCATACAGTGTAATGTTTATAAGTCATTGAAATACACCTTAGATAATTTGGGTAATTCCCGAACGAATAACGCTATTTTACAGTAATCACTGATTATAGCCCGATTTACACGACAACCGTTTGGGCACGGCAGTCCTGACTTTGGAACTCGTGCCCACAGTTTTGGTCCTCCGTCTGTTCACGACAAAATTAGGGCGGCCCTAATTTTGTGATGGGTACGCTTAAAATTAGAAACGGCACCTCCAAATTACTAAGTACGTCAGTCAATTTGACAGCGGTAAACCACTACTTCATGTAATTTCGTTCTTCGCAAATGTTGTTAAAAGGAGTGACGGGCCTGCACGACTTCCACGCGCGTGTTTCAGCCTTTTACCGCCTTTACCCTTCATTGGCAGAAAAAAAAATTTCGTTTTAATTCATAAAAATTCAGTAACCTTTATGGAATTTTTTATTTTCGTCAAGGAAATTTTATTTTAGTTATTCGTTGCTTCGTCAGTAAGGAAAACGTGTAAAGTGAAATTCAATATTCACATTTTGAGATTTTCATTTTCATGTTGTAGGTAGTCTATAGTGTATTTAGAAGATCAATAACACGTATTGCGTCATCGTTAGTCATTAAGGGAATTTTATTAAAAATTCAAGCTGCTATAAATTCATTTTACAGTGTATTTGGAAAGAACAAAAAAGACCAAACATGCACATGCACACTGTATATGTACAAACAACAGCGTTCTTTTTCAAACTGTAGACACGCTACGAGGACAAAGCGAGTGCCGAATGAAGACCGCTGGGAAAGAACTGTGTACCGCTGGGAAAGAACTGTGTACTAAGACTATACAAGTATGTACTAAGGAGACTTCGTGGCTGAGGTTAAGCGTAAACAGGAGTTCAGTTTGCCAGCGGCACTGCTGCGAATTACATATCATGCAAACATTAGCCACGATGTTTAAAACACATTGACCAGTATTTTTGCGATAACAATAAATGAAATTTCCTACAAGTAAACAACGTTAATGATCTTCTGAAGAGGATAAAGAGTGTGCATAACATGAAAATGAAAATCTTAAAACAATACTCTTTTTCCACGCTAGTGAAGCAACGATTACTTAATTACTAAAATGAAAATTATTTCACGAAAATGAAGTTCCACAAATGTTATTGAAATTTTCTTAAATGAAAATGAAAATTTATTTTTAGGCACTGCTGGGTGATGTTGCGTTACAAAAGGGCAAGATTTGTGATACTCTGTTCAAATAATGTTTAAGAAGAGTTAGTTCTAAGTAGTCTTAGAGCCTTTCCTTTGATGAATGGATGGCAGGTTGAAAAATGGGTGTACTGAAGTGTTTCAGTGGGCTTAAAGTGGGTGCGTACAATCTAGCACGGACTCAATTTTAAATCGTTCGCCTTTGTAAACAATCCAAGAAGTTTGTTTCTGTTTCGGATACTTCAGCCGTACACTTGATAGATTGATGGTGTTTGTTAGCTTGTTCAATAAACTGTGTGATCTCTTCTCTTGTGGTGTTCTAGAGGGAGCAATATCGTCAATGAATCTTTTCCAGACGAGCGGTTTTAAAGCGCTTTGATTTAAGATCTCTGTTTCTACCTTAGCCATGTAAAAAATATGCGAAAGCACTGGGAATATCGCGCATGCTCGATAGAAATTATTTCCAGTCCTTCCAAAAAAAATTACCGAGAAACGGTCGAGAACCCATTCAAATTCGGGCACGGCACTCCAAACAGGCGGGCCGAGACTACCTATTTCAGGAGTGTTCGGCCCGCCTGAATTTTTTGGCACCCGTTACCATTAATTATATTCAGGAGTGCCGTGCCGTAAATTAGCGGCCTGCGTGCCAAAATTTAGGGGTGCCGTGCCCAAAACGCTTGTCGTGTAAATGGGGTTTATATTTCCTATTTTGTTTATTAATTCAGTGAAAGCTGTATATAAATAATAATATTTATGTTGATACATTGTACTGGGTGCAAAGAAAGAGTTCCGCGCAGGGACGCACTCGTTTTGCTGAAGATGGTATGATTTACAACAGAGATTTGCTCAAGTGTTGGAGTTTTTTAGCCACAAGTATGCTGTGGCTGATTTATTGAAAATACATAAAGAGCATTTGATGACAATAAAATACTAAATAGCATATCATGTTCAGCAAAGGTGGGGCGAAAAAAGCGCCACAAGCCACAAAATCTGGCCGCCCCACCAAGACCCAATGCAGAGCTCGCAAATAACGGAAAGCAAAAGCAAATACGAGAGAATAATCAGTATTTTCGGTTGGCGAACGGAATAACAAGCGAAACAACAAAAGAGGATCATCATCATGTATAACAAATTAACACATTACTCCCACAAATAATCTTAAGATATATTGACGGATGATCGGCAGGCGCATGTCTGACCCAAACCACCGTCATGTAAACCACTAAGTCTAGAATTATTGACAGGTCAGTGGCAGCCGCATGTCTGACCCAACTCACTGCCAAGGACTGGTGATATACATACGGTTATGAAGACAACACCAACTAAAATCGCTTGTGAAATATAATGTTCATTAAGTCTAAAATATCAAGTCGCAGATCAATGGCAGCCGCGTGTCTGACCAATGTCACTGTGAAAAATAAAAACTAAGATATAAATATTGTGCCCTTTGAAGACCCCGAATGTAAATTGTCTAAATTGGCAGGTCATTGGCAGCCGCGTGTCTGACCCAAATCACTGCCAAATGCTAAAAGGGGAATGCGTTGCATCCCCATAAACCTAAAACATATATTGACATAGCAGTGTCGTTGCATAAAATGACGGAAAATCAAACGCACAGTTGACAGCAGGAGGTGTAGCAGTCCATATCTGCCCTACATCTCCTGCTGCAGAGAAAAACATTACAGTAATACCTAAGCTGAGGGGGTACGAACTGAGCAAATTTTAATTAAGTGGCACTGAGGCATCCAGAACGAATATAAAGATGGAAGGCGTCATATTTCCAGCGACCAAGAGTGCGAAATTGAGCATCAGAAAAACCCTTATCAGCCGCATGAGATGCGGCGCCAATTCGGAAACTGTAGCCTTTATACCGACTGGTATCTAAACCGCAAAATTTTAAACAGCGAGCCATGTTAGCTTTACCGTCTCCTATCAAAAATTGTACCTCCCTAAACTGGACCACAGACGCTGGCAATCCACGCTCTTGGCCGCCAAAAAAAGCCGTAAAAGGCTACCAAACACATGGCTGAGTAAAGAGAGTGCTGAAAAACCGAAGAGTTGGTGTAACTGTTAACGTGTTTAATGCCTGTGTAGCAATACCAACTCTTCAGCAATGAAAAGGTTTACGGGTTCAAGGATGAAAAACGCTATAAATATTGACTAGAAGGTAAACAAAGTAACAACGGAAACATGTTAACTCAAATGTAGATGTAGCCGGTTTGATTGACATTATGAAATGGTACACACAGGGGCACCCAGTGTCTGTCTCAGAATACTCAATTTCTGTTAAATGTATATTAGTGCTAGAAGGAGAGAATGCTCGAATTGGATTCTTTCTCTGAACCTTCTAGTCGCAGTACAGAATGTTTTTCCGGCCCAGGCTGAATATTCTTATTTTTCTGCCAATTCTAGGCTGAAAATATTCTTGTATTATTCTTAAATTATTTTTGTGCTGTATACAGTACATATGTATTACATGTACCGTTCATCGAACTGTCATTAGCATTGAACATTTGGTTACATCTAATGCAGGTTTTTTTCGTTTTGTTGGCTAGTTGTGCCGTTTAGAGAAAGGAATAATTTTATACGCTCAAGTTAAAAACATATAACTGCATTTTATTTACAGATTTTCAGTACACAAAATTATATCCTTTTCAAAATCTCAGCCTGGGTAAAATTTCGCAATTTTACAGCCTCGATATTCTTATAAAATTTATTCTGGCAACAGAGGCGTGCACCACAAGATGCCAAGCTGCTGTTGACTTAGTAAAAATGGTATGCTTTCGCTATGGCATAAAAAAGAAAACTCTAGCATATCACCGCAATAAAATCCAGGTTTCTGGGACAAATTGAAGGTACAACCCTATCTCGAAAGGACGTTTCCCTGAAATGATTTGTTGGTGCCCATGTATATGTAGATAAAGGTTAAAAATTGTTATTAAAAAGGAAAACATAGACGATGACAGTGAAAACCGCAGCCCCTACTCTGAACGATTTCACTCAACGTCTTAAGACAAATCAATACCTTAATACCTTGCAAATTACTAAGTGTAGAGGAAATCCAAAGGTGGGAATTGTGAAGTATGTAGTTGGTCCACACATAAACGGTACAGGCGTCGAGAATACCCAACTTCCAAGAGCACAGTGCGCAACGTAGTAAGCTTAGTGTACTTATCAGCAGTGTGCCAAGTGTCCACATCTGATGTAATCCTATGTAAGCCTTTAGGTCTTGCTAACAGAAGTGAAGTTACAGCATGGGCGGCGAGGAATGTGCACTGTTAACTTGCAGTTGCTTCCTGTGAAAACGCCGACTGAATGCCAAAACAGAAGACAAAAGGAAACGAAGCCGAATACCGGTATGCTGAATGGCAAAAGATCATAAAACAGACAGGGTGACAGCACAAAGGAAAATCCCCGTCAAGTGATGATATAAGTGGGTGGGCCTTGATATCTGCAGGAACGACACTACTGTTTTCGGATGGGCTGATCCTCTCTGCCTGTGAAGAACACTGTCTGAGAGAAATAGCTCACACAAAAAATGAAATTAAAGCATGATGAGACAAGAGCGACAAAATTGTGCAATCAACATTTTTTTTCTTTTTTTTTTAATTTTATTGCAACACACAAAGAAAAAGAAAAAGCTTATTTACAAATCAATTGCTTACATGACAACTACTCACGGTACAGTTACTTACATTACTTACAGAAGGAAAAAAAACTACTTACAAATCAATTACTTGCACTTCTTACGGGACAGTTACTTACATAACTTACAGAAACAAAGACTAATTACAAATCAATGCTTACACTACTAACGGTACAGTTATTTATATTACTAAATGAAATTATAATTTGTTTAAGAGAAGGAGAAGAAACTAACACTACTTACATTAAGTCTATAGGATCGAAAAACAAAAAAGAGAAATTGAAAATGATGCTATTTTATAAAATAAAAGAGGAGCTTAAGAGCCAGTGTCTGTAAATATCGAAAACCCGGCGCCAGTTGTGAAATTTTCAATTTCTTCATATTTTGCCTAAATAAACCCTTTAGTGAGTTATTTTCGAAAATACAATTAAAAGTTCCTAAAGCGCTTTAGTTTTTTCAAAATCGAGGCAAGTCTGAAAATCGCCATTTTGGCTTCCCGCCGCCATCAAAAAAAGGGTAAAATGGTGCATTTTCTTTTCGCTCGTACAGCTAAACGCGGTAATGTTTACCAATGTACTTTTAGCAAATCATATCACCATTCCTGCTCTTTCCAAAACTGTAGTTTATTTGGGAAAAGCGTTTAAAGTTTATATCTTTCTAGCTGTTTTGTCTACCCCGCTCTAAGCGCTTCAGCGGATAAGCAAATTTTAGCTAATTTCTAAACCATAGAAAGCCCACTGGTACATTGAATTTCAAGCCGAAACTACGATGGTCTTTAAGCTTATACTTCATATTATGCTGTGTGAAAATTTCTTCCGCGGCCCGACAAAAGTGTCATGTTGAGAGACGGAAACGATGAGTCAATGTTGGCAACGCGACCAATTTGTACTACAAACAAACGTCACTATAAATAAACACAACATCAATCAAAAATCAGCTCAGAAAACCTTCTACAGTTCAATGTCAGACAGCATACACATTGTAACTTAAAATAATTTTTATTTTGATGAAAAAACATCCTACCTTTGGGTATTCGTCGTAAAATAGATGCTAAAAGAAGAAGCTTTGATTCTAGCTTTCGTTATCCGACACCGAATAAATTACATCTCGACCCAGCTCAACCACAGGTCGAAAAGTCAATGCAATCATCTGTTCGTCACACAAGGGTCGTATTTGAGTATTTCCCTCCTTGTACTGCAAAATAACATGTTTTATAGCAAGGAAATTAACTTATTTTCTTGAAAAGTTAACATTCCTGGTACTTTAACCGTTTAAAAAAAAACATCTGTTTCCACTCGCTTACATTTGCGTGACAAGAATTCGCTAATGCTGCTAAAGCGGCAAACTGTATCGAAAAGATAAAATGCAGTTTTCAATAGATTAAAACTGCTCATCGTAGGGAATATATTGCAGAATTTGCGTTGACTAGTTACTGGCAGCGAGGAGGACTTAAAGTCCTAAAAATAAAACAGTGACAGACTAGTGAAAGCCAGTCATTTGAAATTAATTTCCAGGCGGTCTGTCCAACTGAAATACCCTTGTTCTGAGAAAACACAACAAAGTCTAACATGGTTAAACTTACCAAAGTGGTTGAAGGATGATCAACTTGACTGTTAGTATTCTGGAAAAATAATAGGAATGTGTTTCTTGCCTACCTAGTACTAAAAGTTTTAAGACGGCCATGTCAAAGAGCCTGTCGTGACAAAATTTGTTTTAGCGTGATTGGGGATTGGGGCGAACGCCGGGGAGAGAGGGTGGGGGTAAGGGGAAGGTAGGGCTTTCGGAGAAAAAAACATGCAGGTGTTACACTAAAGGCTACATTACTGAAATGATATGAATAAAGAAAGTTACAATGCACATTGATATATTTGTCTGTATTCCCGTTGTTATTTTTATAATAACGTTAATCGACAATGATCCCTTAACCAGTGATATAAACAAAATTTATATTTTAAAAAATCTATTTGTATACATATACTCTACCAGACTAACTGTTTTACTGTAACCTGAATCGAAAGTAAGAAATAATTTGTATAAAGTTATTTCTCTTTCATAAAACCCTTCCTGTTGCGGTAATATTTATTTGTTTTTCGTCGCACGGCATGAGCTTTACAAATCAATCTTGCAGTGTTATTGCGTGGTCTTTTTAAATTTGCTCCACAGAGCAACTACAACAATCTACTAGTTCTTGAAGAAGAGAAATGTAGGGTACATTGCTCCGTACTGGCGGGGTTGGTGCTTGAAGTTCCAAGGCAACCCCACCTTTAGCTTTTATATTTCCTTGCTTTTAACTAAGGCACACAGATCGTATTGATCGACAACAATAGGGTGGGTGATATGAGGGAAGGTGTCTCTGGCTGTGGAGAAGTTAACTTGCTTTTCTACAGGGAGCAAATCTTGCTTGGTCACCTGCACTTATTGCTGACAACCTTTCGCTGCCAAACGAGAGAAGAAGGATGAAATTTGCTGGGCGGATAGAATTTCCGTTACGGCAAACAGCTTCTCACCATTTGCACCGCGAGCTCGACGCATTTCTTTGGCACAACATCGGGGTCTACTTTCTTCCCGGTGCCAGTTAAGACTTCTGCGCGTCCCTAAATCTTTCAGTCTCAGGCCCAGTCGTCCTTGTAGCCTTGGTCGTTGTCGGCTGACACATACGAGGCTGGGACTTGTAACGAAGGCACAAGGCCTGTACCTTCCTGAAGGTGAGAGGCGTACTCCTGTTTTGCAAGGTCTAAGATGCCATACGTTTCTGAGGACAGCTTGCAGGCTTCCAGGGAGAGGTGCCATTCAATAGTAGAGTCGTTGGAACACACGTACACAACCCTCTTGTGGACACGAGAACAAATCTCCAGTACTGGGCAAAGCAGGAGTCCTACGAACTTGAGGAACATCGGTTGTTTCTGTGCTGGATTGCCTGGGCTGCCTGACCTTGGATATCGTTTTAAAATGACCGTTTGAAAACGGAGCGGAGAACCAACTTTAGTTTACATCTGAGATAAAATAACAACTTTGGATTAAATTACTGTAGCAATGGTAAAGAATAAGTAATTTAAATAACAGAGTGAAAAAAATTGAAATGTCATTGGAGTGCCATCCAAGGCCCCTTCCCTTGTACACCCTAGGGCAAAACGTTGCCTGACTTTGAATTTATAAAGACGTTTCTGTATGAAATTTCGTCTCAAAATTCGTTTTCTCGTAAATAAAGCAGTTATAGAGCCCTTTAATACCAACATACTACCTTTCTAAAATCATAAAATAACAAACGTAAAGCGACTGACCTGTATTTTTGTCCACCACAAAATGCTTTCCTGAAACAATGCCATACGCTCGCCATACCACATTTAGTTCCCCATCGCCAAACTCGAAATTGTGCAATTGATTATTCCAAGGGATAATAAACTCAAAGTCAGGCAACGTTTTACCTACGTCTTACCTAAAAGCCAAGTTTCACATCGGTCAAGGCACCGGGAAGAAACTAAACCCCGATGTTGTCGCCAAACGCATGCGTCGAGCTCGAGGGCCCAAATGGTGAGAGGTTGTTTGCCCAGCAAATTTCATCCTTCTCCTGTTTGGCAGCGAAAGCGTGTCAGCAGCAGGCGCAGGTGACGGAGCAAGATGTGCTTGCGGTAGAAGAGCAAGTGAACTTCTCTACAACCAGAGACACCGTGCTTTCCTCCCCTCATATCACCCACCCTATTGTTGTCGATCAGTACGATCTGTGTGCCTTTGTTTAAAGCAGGAAATTCTCTTGAGGAAATATTAAAGGTAAAGGTGGGGTTGCCTGGATCTTCAAGCACCAACCCCGCCAGTACGGAGGAATGTACCCTACATTTCTCTTCCTCAAGAACTAGTAGATTGTTGTAGTTGCTCTGTGGAGTAAATTAAAAAGACCACACAATAACACTGCAAGATTGATTTGTAAAGCTCATGCCGTGGGCCGAAAAACAAATATTACCCCAACAGGAAGGGTTTTTACGAAAGAGAAATGATTTTATACAAATTACTTCTTACTTTCGATTCACGTTACTGTAAAACAATTAGTCTGGCAGAGTATATGTATACAAATAGATTTTTTAAAATATAAATTTTGTTTATATCACTGGTTAAGGGATCATTGTCGATTAACGTTATTATAAAAATAACAACGGGAATACAGACAAAAATATCAATGTGCATTGTAACTTTCTTTATTCATATCATTTCAGTAATGTAGCCTTTAGTGTAACACCTGCATGTTTTCTTCTCCGAAAGCCCTACCTTCCCCTTACCACCACCCTCTCTCCCCGGCGTTCGCCCCAATCCCCAATCACGCTAAAACAAATTTGGTCACGACAGGCTCTTTGACATGGCCGTCTTAATACTTTTAGTACTAGTTAGGCAAGAAACACATTCCTATCATTTTATCAGAATACCAACAGTCTAGTTGATCATCCTTCAACCACCTTGGTAAGTTTAACAATGTTAGACTTTGGATGTAAAGAAGATCCTCGCAGTTATTAACGCAACTTATGCAACTTAGACTTTGTTGTGTTTTCTCAGAACAAGGGTATTTCAGTTGGACGGACCGCCTGGAAATTAATCTCAAATGACTGGCTTTCACTAGTCTGTCACTATTTTATTTTTAGGACTTTAAGTCCTCCTCGCTGCCAGTAACTAGTCAACGCAAATTCTGCAATATATTCCCTACGATGAGCAGTTTTAATCTATTGAAAACTGCATTTTATCTTTTCGATACAGTTTGCCGCTTTAGCAGCAAGCGAATTCTTGTCACGCAAATGTAAGCGAGTGGAAACAAATGTTTTTTTTAAAAAACGCTTAAAGTACCAGGAATGTTAACTTTTCAAGAAAATAAGTTAATTTCCTTGCTATAAAACATGTTATTTTGCAGTACAAGGAGGGAAATACTCAAATACGACCCTTGTGTGACGAACAGATGATTGCATTGACTTTTCGACCTGTGGTTGAGCTGGGTTGAGATGTAATTTATTCGGTGTCGGATAACGAAAGCTAGAAGCAAAGTTTCTTCTTTTAGCATCTATTTTACGACGAATACCCAAAGGTAGGATGTTTTTTCATCAAAATAAAAAGTATTTTAAGTTACAATGTGTATTATGTCTGATATTGAACTGTAGAAGGTTTTCTGAGCTGAGTTTTGATTGATGTTGGGTTTATTTATAGTGACGTTTGTTTGTAGTACAAATTGGTCGCGTTGCCAAAATTGACTCATCGTTTCCGTCTCTCAACATGACACTTTTGTCGGGCCGCGGAAGAAATTTTCACACAGCATAATATGAAGTATAAGCTTAAAGGCCATCGTAGTTTCGGCTTGAAATTCAATGTACCAGTGGGCTTTCTATGGTTTAGAAATTAGCTAAAATTTGCTTATCCGCTGAAGCGCTTAGAGCGGGGTAGATAAAACAGCTAGAAAGATATAAACTTTAAACGCTTTTCCCAAATAAACTACAGTCTTGGAAAGAACAGGAATGGTGTTATGAGTTGCTAAAAGTACATTGGTAAACATTACCGCGTTTAGCTGTACGAGCGAAAAGAAAATGCACCATTTTACCCTATTTTTTGATGGCGGCGGGAAGCCAAAATGGCGATTGTCAGACTTTCCTCGATTTTGAAAAAACTAAAGCGCTTTAGGAACTTTTAATTGTATTTTCGAAAATAACTCACTAAAGGGTTTATTTAGGTAAAATATGAAGAAATTGAAAATTTCACAACTGGCGCCGGGTTTTCGATATTTACAGACACTGGCTCTTAATAGTTTAAGTTTAGATGCCATTGTTTCAGATTTTCCACTTTGTATTTAAGATTGAGTTTGTTGCTAAAATCAGTCAGACAAAGTAAATTGTTATTTAGTTTACTTGCATATATATAGTATTTCATGAAGAGGAGGGTGTAATTGACTTTTCTCTCTAGCACCGGGTTGTTTGGGTATTTACAGGAAGAAAAAAGCATTTGCTTCGTATCCGGTTGGAAACTAGAGCCATTTTGAACATTAAACCAATCAATGACATTACGAGCGAAGGTTCCAGTAAATGTGCAATTAATGAAAGTATGATCTATAGAGTCTGGTTCACTACAATATGTACAATCACTGTCTGCGTGGATCCCATATTTGAAGAATTCTTTCTTCGTGACGACAATCCTATGGATGAATTTGAACTGAAATTCTTTCAACTTATTTTCCTTGCATAGTTTTGGATTTGCGCTGAAGATTTCTTTCCAGTCTTCTGTATCCATTGATAAATCAGTGCCCCATCTTTTAGGGCCAGTAGGGAGTGATTGATGTTTCTTGGCAAGAAGTAGATGATAATAGTCTCTTGCTTTAAACGTCTCCAAATTTATTTCGGTGTTTTGGTTTAGTAGAAACGATGTATAATTTTCGCTGTAGTTAAGCATCGGATTTTGTCCTAGCGTTCGCGCTTTTTCTTTCAAAAAGCCAGGAATTGCGCTCAAGATTTGATAAAACTGGAGAAAGTTTGTTTTGCAATGATATTTTATCTGCAAATCTTGGAAGGTTAGATATTGACCATTTTCGTTCAAGAGCTCTTGAATAGTATGGATGCCTTTATTAAACCATTCCCTAATAAATATAGGCTTTCCATCCACTAAAATATCCTTATTGTTGAAAAGGATAATGTCGTTTCCTTGATCATAGTTGTACAAAGTTTTAATTTCGTCAAAGGCAATAAGTATGTCTCTGTAAAATTCTGGAAAATGTCCAAGGTATTTGGTATCGTAGTTACACCGGAGTAGGAAGTTGAGGCCACCATGTTTTTTAAAGAAGTGGTCCGGAACGTTTTTCCAGTTGCCTTTGTTTCCAAAACTAAGTCTTTGAATCCATGCTAATCGTAATGATCTTATTGTAAGTTCTATATCAACCATCCGTAACCCCCCATTGCTAAAGTCCTGATAAAGACTTGTCCGCTTTATTTTGTCCTTTTTATTTTTCCAAAGGAAACGAAACATTTTATCTTTTACCGTTGAAACTATCTCCTTAGGAACGTTTGTGTTCGAAATTGAATATATTAAGTTAGATAGCCCCAAAGATTTGATTATTAGCACCTTTCCATATAGCGTTAACCCTCTCGAATTCCACATATCTAGATTCGTTTGTAATTTTTGCACTTTCAGGTTGAAATTCATCTGGTTGTTACCTTTCTCATCATAGGAGGCAAAAATTCCTAGGAATTTTGTTGGACTATTTACCCATTTCATCCCTAACGGTTTGGTTTTATTTTTTGACCATTTTCCTAGCCAGATGGCTTTTGTTTTCTCTACGTCGAGCATCAATCCGGAGAATTTACCAAAAACATTCACTATGTCAAGAGCTTGTTCGACCGATGCCAAATCACCACAGAATAAATTGGTGTCATCTGCAAACTGACTTAGTTTGACCTCAGAGCCAAATAGACGAATTCCCTTGACGGTCGGGTTTTGTCTTATTTTATTTGATAAAACTTCTGCCGTTAAGATAAACAAAAAAGGCGAGAGTGGACATCCTTGTCTTACTCCTCTAGAAGGCTTAAACCAATCCGTAGCGAAGCCGTTGTTCAAGGCTGCACTTTCAATATCCGTATAGAATATTTTGATCCATTTCCTTAGGCTATCCCCAAAGTTGAATTTTTGGAGAGTGCTCTGAATACATGACCATTCCAGCGAGTCAAAGGCTTTTTTGAAATCAACTGATATGAGTATACCTGGGATGTTATTTACTTTTGTTTGTTCCATTATATCGAATATTAGCCTTATATTTTCCCCGATATACCTTCCCTTTACGAAGCCGGTTTGGTCCGGGTGAACAAGATTTGGCAACATTGGCTCAATTCTCATTGCTATGGCTTTTGATGCAATTTTGTAGTCTACGTTGAGTAGAGTAATGGGTCGCCAGTTTTGCAAGAGCATTAAGTCTACGTCTTCTTTAGGTAAAAGAGTAATTATACCCCGGCGCTGGGATATTGATAACCTCCCAAGTTCGTATGCTCTGTTTAGACTAGCTAAAAGATCTAATCCTATCAAATCAAAAAAGTGTTTATAGAATTCTACGGTTAAGCCGTCTACTCCTGGTGATTTACCGTTTTGAAACGCTTCCAATGATTTTTTACATTCTTCGTATGTCAAGGGACCGTCTAGTTCATCCCTTTCCTTGTCATCGAGTTTAGGGATCTCTAGGTTTTCTATAAATGTTTCGAAGTTATCCTGTGTCTCAGTTGTTGTGGAATTATACAGGTCATCATAATAAATTTTAATCATCGACAAGATTTGCTTTTCATCTGTGGTTGTTTCCTCGTTGTCTAATTTAATTTCATTTATGGTTTTCCGATTGTAATTTCTTTTCTCTAAGTTAAAGAAATATTTTGTAGCTTTCTCTCCTTCTTCGACCCATCGACATTTAGACCTGAAAATTGCAGCTTTGCCTTTATTGTCATAGTGTTGTTGGAGTTCCTTTTTGAGGTCATCATATTGTTTAAGGGTATCATTGATATTATCAAGATTTTGGCTAGAGGAGAGCATGCACGAGTCCGGCATGATCGGACGTGTTTATTGAGCGGAGCCTTATCTCCCTTCATTTTCCTAACTTCCCCTGGTATTTTTGACCGTCAAGTAATCTAAGAGCGATGCAGTATATCGATTACTTCAATGGAATCGAATAATCGCAAGAATAAAAGGGGCGCAAGAGGTTCAATAGAAGAAGAAACCAACGTTGCGAAGCGTTCCAATATGGCGGATTGCGAAGAGGTGGAAGAGTTGGACGCCTCTTCTTCTGAACCGAGCCTCAGTGACATTAAAGAGATGCTCGTGGATATTAAAACTACAGTGACAGCGATACTTCAGGACAATCAACAACTAAAAGAAGAAATAAAGGAACTAAAGGCCGCCCTGAACAACAACAAGAGGGAAACTGAGAAACTTAAAATACAGTTGACAAAAGCAGAAAAAGCAAACGACACATTGCATAATGAGTTGAAACAAACAAGGCACAAGCTTAAAGAACAAATCGAAGAGACTAACAGGCTAGATGAAATCGATGATGACCTGGAGCAATATTCGCGTAAGAATTCGCTAGAAATTGTCGGAGTGCCCGAAAGCGTTTACGAATCCACGGAAGAGGTCGCAATCCGTATTGGAGAGGCTGTCAAAATCACCATCAAACCAGAAGACATTGAGATATCTCACAAGTTGAGAAGAAAGAACAGTAAGCCTGTTATCGTAAAATTCTTAAGCCACAAAGTGAAGACGCGACTTTATAAAGCGAGAACCAAGCTAAAGGGCCTGAAAGTGTCTGACATTTTTCCAAGTTACGCCAACGCTTCTCTTCAAGAGCAGCGTATATATATAAACGAGAATCTGACGGATTACAGGCGAGAGTTGTTTTGGAAAGCAAATCAGAAGAAAAAGGACAACATGATTATCAGCGCTTGGACAATTGATGGCAAACTTTTCGTAAAGACATCGCCAGACGGAGCACCGATTAGAATATACGGTGAGGAGGACTTACAAGATCTTTGAAAATCAATAGTCTACTGAACAAATGAAGGGATAACGGACTGGATTGCTGAGAGAAGGAACTGTTAAAATAGGTTTGTTTTTAAAAATTTGGTGTTCGTTAATTTTGTTTTGTTTCGCTTTTGTTGTCGCTTACTACTTATTATTACTGTAGGAGAGCGTAAACATAATATTTCATCAGAGAACTACACTTAATGCATAAATCACATAAATGTTCGGTAATTTCTTTAAACGTTAGGGGTCTAAGAGATACTTCTAAAAGAAGGAGCATTTTTATGTACTTAAAGGATCAGAAAGCCGATTTTTGTTTCCTTCAAGAAACTTTTTCCAAAGCAAGTGACGAAGCAATTTGGAGAAATGAATGGGGAGGTCAAATTTACTTTTCTCATGGCACATGTCACAGTAAAGGTGTTTGTGTTTTGATCAATCGAGCGGTAAAGGAAAAGGTGACATGCACATCCAGTGACACCTCTGGCAGAATAATCCTAATTAACATTACGTACAATGGCTTGAAATTATCACTTTGCAATATATACGCGCCAAACGACCACACACAACAATTAGGCTTTATTCAGGAACTCAATTGCCTCTTAATTGATAAAGCCGAAATTGTAACTCTAATAGTAGGGGGTGATTGGAATTGTACCTTGGAAAAGAAAGACAAAAAAGGGGGTGTCCCCTGGAGACCCACAGCGTATAGGAATTTAGTCAAAATTACAATGGATAGTCTTGATCTTGTTGATATTTAAAGAACACGCCATCCAAAGCTCAATGCGTTCTCCTATGTGTCTAAGGCATTAGGTGTCAAATCAAGGATAGACTTTTTTCTAGTTGCTAAACACTTAACAAAATTTGTAAAAAAAGTGGACATCCAAACATCAATAGCGCCTGATCACAATACAATTTGTTTGTTATTATCGTGGCCAGATGAGCATCCCCGTGGACCGGGATTTTGGAAATTCAACAACACCTTATTAGACGACGAGGAGTACACATCCAAAATTCGAGAATTATATCCTGAACTTCGCAAAAAGTACTCTGATGTGAAAGATCAACAGCTTTCTTGGGAACTGATGAAAATGGAAATAAGAACCGTGACCATTTCATTTGCTAAGGGAAAGGCACAAACAATTAAGAAACGCGAGACAGTAATTAAAGAACAACTGGATGAACTGGATAAAAAAATATGCAATAGTGCAATCAACATTTGAATTCGACTCAGAGAACGTGTTGACAGACTAAAACGATAAGATGGCGCAAAGGAAATTCCTTCGTCAAATAGCGTCTGATAAGAACGACAGTTTGAGAGGAGGCTGTAATACTTGCAAGGCCTATGCGGCCAACAAAAAATCCAAATATCGTAATAAGATGCAGCAAAATTTTTAAATAACTTGAAAACCATAAAAACACAAGACAAAGTAATATACCAAAAGTGTGAAGCTTAAAATAAATCAAGATGAGTTAACAGCCACAAAAATGCGTAGTCAACAATTGAAATCGACTGAAAGACTGAAACAAATGTCGTCTGATTAAAAAACTGACAGCTTGAGAGGAGGCAGTACTAAATTTAATACCAGACTTGTAAGGCCAATGCAGCCTACAAGCCAGATATCCCGATAAGACGCAGTTTTTTAAACAACTTAAGAGACCCCTAAAAACACGAGAGAGCAGATATAAAAATGCCAAGTTCAACAACTCAGTACAAAGTGCTTGATCGCACAATAGGAAGTGCTATGTCACAGTACCGAGTGCATTGGACACTTTCCCAATAAAGGGATGGTCAAAAAGGGTTGTACACTCATATGGCAAAGTGAAAGCACAAAACAAACATTACCAAAGCCGCACAAAGCACACGATAAGACTATCGTGACTAAAATACGGTCGATTGGACCGACAAATAAGCCTGCCAAATGGGAAATTCCCATAAACAACAAGGCAAGGCATAAAATAATAACAATAAGTAGGCTTGGTCAAACAAAATGTGAACTGGCAAAATAATACAAACATACTGCTCCTCAAACACAGTTTACGTCATGAGACTGATACATCCCAGTAAGATTTTAAAAATGCCCCTCTCAAGCCGTAGGGTGATAGAGTTAACCTTGGATTATTGAGACTTCCATTAATACTTTCCAAATATAAGTTACAAAAAAAATAATAAATAAAAAAAAGATAAAAATTTGGCATATAAAAACAAGATAACTTGAACCGCTTTGATAAGTAGAAATTGGCGCCATTTGATGACCTTTGATACGAAGCGGAGTCCGTGTATATGTATAGCAAAGAGATCCGACAAATCCAAAAGCTTATTAACGTATAGACAAACAAATAACACAACAAATATAAGCAATAAAATAATAAGTAGTGTGACTTGCCGGCACATATAACAGACGAGAGTAGAAAAACGCTATCTAAAATAATCAATCTGAACAGTTAACACCGGGAAAGTATTAGGAGGGGCCGTTCTAAAATAAACCATAAAAATGTATGATATGCAACGGTATGCAACCAGAGGAAACACCTGTGGTAAAAGAAAAAAGGGCAAAGTTCCGACAGAAAAAAAAAGGCACGCAAAGCGTGCGTGAGGTATTTTGTTGCTGTCAATGAGTGGTAATTATATAAGTAAGTGGTTGTTAAATGTGTATTTGCGTTTTGAATTATTTATTAATGATATCGTCACTGTCATTAGCACAAGAAAACAAAGGTCTGCTGGAGTGGTGACAAATTTATATAGTGGGGTTTTAGCTAGGAAAGGCTAAAGGAAATTGTATGAAAACAATGAGATTGTAAATGTTCCGATTTGTATTAAAATATGCTCAAATGAAAATTAATTCAGAGTGTAAGGAGCTTTATGACTTTCACAGAATTTATGGGGTAGGAGTGTGTGGGGATGGTGATCACGATTGGTTAGAAAGGTGGAATCTTGGGTTGCCTATATATCTTTCAAAGGGTTGTGAAGAGTTGTGTAGGAGTGAAACGAAATGGCGACTCGTGACAATGGTACACTCTGAGATTGTTTTTAATGCGTGCTGACGTTTATTTATTTATTTATTTATTTATTTATAGTCTGTGGAGGATTGTATATTGTTGGTGAAAGACGTCCAATTTTTGATGGAGTGATGCGGCAGTGTGAATAATGAAGGCAAAGAAGACAACAAAAAACCACTACACGGAGAGAGGGAGAGAAAAAGGGAGAGGGAGGGAGAGGTGCATGCGCAGTGGGATTACATAACGAGATTTCTGACAATGACAGTGTCAGGGTCTTTAATACTGCATTTTCTGTCTAGTTTATCTATTTCATAAGATTTCGTTTTGTGTCCTTGTAATGCTTGTATCCTGATTTCCTTTTCCTTGTAAATTGGTCGTTTTTATAAATCTAGGGAGGATCAGAGGTTCATGGGTTTTAACTGTAAAGTGCTACGGTCATAAATAAATAAAGTTGTTTCTTTCAAATTTGGTGGAGAAGCTTTGGGTGTAGGTATGTGCTGCTGATAAGGTAAGGATTCAGTGTTGGGGTTGGACACCCCCACCCAACATGTCAGAGAATACCCCCCCCCCTCCTTCGCGCAGGCCTCTTGAACGAAAGCCATTTAAAATAGTTACAGTGCAAAGTTGTAGATGATAGTGATCATGTTAATGAGAAACTGTGAAGACTGCTATGACGGTATTACGAAGTTATGTTCCTTGGATAAGTCTGTGCCATCTGAGGTGATTATGGCCAGGTTGTACCATATGCAAGAAAGAAATGTTAATGAGTTTGTCTGTATGAAAATAGGCATTAAGTTAAACTGAATGCCTACGTTCGTACAGACACTCATTAACAAAATAAAATGCTGTCAGAGCTGAAGTTACAAAAGAGGGCATCCAAAGTAACAGTAAATAGTTCTTGTTGATCACCAAAAAAACTTGAAAGCCTGGGGTCCCCGGGAGAGGGGGGGGGGTCTCAATAACGGTTTGTAGTGGAAGGCTGCATGCAGAGGTTCAATCACTTACGTTTTAATATAACTAGTTTTTAGCAAAATGGTAGCCCTTTCACATACTTAAAGCAAATTGCAGCCCTTTCTTATACGTCAAGGATAGGCGAAAATAATATAATTTCCTATAATTGCCATGTTTTTCCTGGGTTTTCAGTTGTTGTGATTCAGTTGCGTAATGATTTCTGCCAAAATGTAGCTATATACTTCGTTTTAAGCACCATTTCTTCCACTTTGCAGCCCATTTTGTGAGTGGATTCGCATTGGTTTTTAGAGAGTAATCACTTTGCTTGTTCTTTAAATAAAATACTACTCTGCAAGGTGTGAGGTCCCTCTTTCACGAGTTTTCGAAGGAGCTTTATTTAGCCGCTCGGTATACAAACGGTTGAATATTGGGATTTATAAAAAATTTAAGATAGTGCGTGCGCTCTCATTGGTCGATAGGTGTGTTTAGATGACACAGGGTCTGGAAGGGTATTCTCGGGATCTGGGATTTGGCCAAAATACGGTACGGGATTCTGGAAAACGCAAAATATGTTGACAGGATTTGGGATTTGACTGCTACCAGGGAAGCGGAATTTGCCAAAATTTGGGCAGGGGATGCGCGATTTTTTTGCTTGTCTGTCAGGAATTTGGGAAATCGTCACCACCCAAGTAAACATTCTAGCGGCAAAAGCGAATTAACCGGATGAGGAGAAAATATCAATCGAAAGGGCCAATGTACATCTTAAATTTATTAGCTTTTGCAGAAATTAGTCATTTTTAATGTATTTTTGGAAAAGAAAAAAGGAATTCGGGATAGCGATGAAAAAAGTGCGGGATGCAGGATTCTCCTGAAAAAGGAGCGGAAATGCGGGATCAGGACCCCCCTTCCAGACCCTGGTGACAGTACGTAAACATGGTTGTGACGTCACGCTTTCTATGTTTCCCAGCATAATTTGAAAGCACTTCAAAGATATCGCAGGAGTCGTAAAGTAATTTCAAGTTCAAATACAAATATTAAGGAAAGGGAGAAAAATTTGCCAAGTTTTGATTTGAGGTTTGGCTATGTGTTCTGTCCTGAGGGCGAGGAAAAAAAGTAAAAGAAAGAAAGGGCGGTGAATGAAAAACAGAACTTGGCATACGTTAATTTAATTCAGCTCTGAGCGAACTAATCAAAAAAATCTTGTGGGACAATTTTGCATTTGTGTATTTATAAGCGATAGCAAAATTTATCAGACTCTGAAAAAAATACCAAAACGTTTAAAGTTGTTTTAAGGATCGGAATCGTTCGACAAAGGTTTTTTTGCGCGAAATTCATTGACTCGAGCATGGCTTCACAAATGCGTTCAAAACATGCACAGGAAACTTGTTTTAACGAAAGTAAACTTCGGGAGCAAATTTGTTTAAAACTGACCTTTATTTGATTCGTCGAAGTGCTCAAATCCACTTAATTTCTTCTCTGAGTTCGTGGAAAATCATTTTCATTCCTTTGGCTTTTGTATAGACGGTAGATCAGCAAGTCTGATTCTCGGCGTTCCAAAATATTCGCTGTCAGACTATTACAAATAATCTCTTCTTTTTCCCTCGCAGTTGGTTTCTGAAAAGTTCAGTGAATTAAAGTCAAAATTTACAGATTACCGATTGTATCCTCAATGAGTAATTCAGGTAATTGCAGAATTCCGGTAGTTTTGTCACTTGAATCAGTTTAACAACGGGCGAGGAGACTCATAAATTTATGTACAGTTCCAGACAGGATTGCGTTTCAGCAATAGAGAACTTTTTCCTTGTTTACATAGGTTCATCTAAACACGAGCGGGACATTTCTTGTAATTTTCGCCGAACTTTCGGTATTTTTCTGCAAGATTTACGAGGATTTACAGGTGAATCGCCTTCATGTACGTGCGATTCACAAATGTTGGCTTTGACTTTTATAACGCGAATACTATTGGTTCTTGTGTTGTGAGATGCGCATTTTGATTGGCTAGTAGGAAATGGTTGTCCAAAGCGTGTATTGAGAAAGTGTATGTCAATGAAGAAGAAAATAAATGAAATTTCCCATCACTTGTCGATTTGTTTTAGAGAAATGTAGCAATAGATGGCTTCTTCGGTGTTTAAGAGCGGTTTGCTGTAAGAACCGACTAAGGGTATGCAAGATAGAAAAATCCGATTTTCTCAAAATCTGCCTAGTTCTAAGAATATAAGTTTCGGGTCGTTTAGATTTTTATTTATTTTTTAGTGAATATTTTTGTATTTTGCCCTTCGCGGCAGTCAAAATCAACGCCAAAATCGGGACATTTCCGGAAGCTCCTGTTTAAATATTGAAAGCATCCTTAAAAAGATTAACCCGGAGAGTTAAAAGATCTTATTTCCTCTGTTTATAGCGGTGTCAAAGTTTCATGAAAAGCGAACTTGAATTTTTTTATGAAATTTTTAAATGCATACCCAACAACGGTCGTTACCGACAACCCAATTTAGGCTAAATTCAAGGCTCAAAAAAGCACTCTGGTACATGGCTTTACACAATGAGACTATACTCCGGGAAAGAACAATCACTTGAACTAAACATCGGCCGAAAAAACATTTTGGGACAAATGAAACAGCGAATTTTGAGAGCGCTTCGAAAACAGGCTACTTGAGTGATATGAGCGACCCTTTGACCTTTCATGTCAACAGGGTCAACGGAAATCAACACACAGCAGCTCTTAAAATATGACTTTCCTTCGCAAGACTACGAGTTTGCTTGTTTTTCTAGAATGTTTTCAAATAGAGGAAACTAGGATTTTGAATTTGGAGGCCTTTGTTCCCAGTATTGAGCGATGTTGGGCAATTTAGAGAAATTGACCTACTCTGTTTATCACCGAATTATACCACAGGCAGCCCAGACGCGTTGTATGTGGAGTTCATTTAAAAATAGAAAAGGGTGAAAATATATGTAATAGCACGGAATAAATCTTTACTTCACGAAATAAATCTTGTTTACTTCTGCTTATTGTGTCCTGTTTAATTAATTTCCGGTTAATCTTGCACCGCTCTCTTACGCAATCGCTTGTTAGCGTCGCTGCTTATATAAGCCGTTAAGCCTAAGGTTTGCAGAGATTTATTACGGACTAACCGGTGACAAAAGAATCTAGATATCTTGAAATAAGGCCTGCCTACCTTCAGCTCAATGCTCCCCTGTTCGTCCTGGCTGGTTTAAATGACATTTTGTGGCTTTTTTCAATCGGAGGTAGCTTCCACTAAAGAAGAATTAAAGGCTGGTGACCCGGCCAACGAGCCATCTTCACGCGAAGCGCAATAAATTCCCGAATAATGGACGGATCCGCTCCAAATTGCGATCAGCTGAACCATGGATCACGTGGTTTTCTGTATATTGCGTGCTGGCTCTCAAAATCCATCGCAACTGCCCGAGAATCTCTCATTTATCTACCTAAACTTGACCTTTTCGCTTCGTCATGAACCGTGACTCCGACGGGTAGGCTACGGGATTTGAATATTCAAGCTCAGCGACCGCGTCCGCTCGACAAAATAGCACTGGCTACGGGAAGGACATTCCCAAAGCACATTCGATTCCACTGGTAATAGTACCGTCCCTCCCGTAGCCAGTGCTATTTTGTCGAGCGGACGCGGTCGCTGAGCTTGAGTATCGCACAGGTTCGAGTTGTTATATGCGATGAGGTTGTGAAAAATTTAATTTTATACTTAAAAAAGTACTTCATCCAGTACAATCTGGCAGGTATCACAGAGATTTTTCTCACTTAAAATCTCCCGTTTGGGCACCGGTACCTCTGCCTGTCCCTGGAAAAATGCTGAATACTCCGCATATCATCAACATCATTCTCAACAAGCTAGCATGCTTACCGGTAGGAAACTACTGCATTCAGCACAGCAACCGTGTTAAGAACCTTGCACACCTGCATTGCCAGAGCGAAAAATAAAAACAAAAACAAAAGCAAAAACTGCCCGTGTCGCCGAGACTACATCACGGCTATCCTACGGAGTGAGTACGCTGGGTCTATCAACTACTGTGTAGCATCATGTACTCTAAAGAAGGCTAATACCTGGACGGGTGTCTGCAGAGTGGATTTCGGTGACCCAGACAGAGAAAAAGGGGCTTGTGACAGAGGCAGACACTATCGAAACCCTAGCCTGCGTAGCAAGCGTTTCCGTAGGCCTAGGGTTTTGCGTACGTTCGAAGCTTTTTTCGCTTTTTGGTCGCGCGAAAATTGGGACGAGCGCAAAAGAAGTGGGAGAAGGGGCAGGAGAAGGGAGGAAAGAAAACGCTTGCCCGCATATCCCACGATTTTGAAAAACCCGTACGCCAACGAACGTCAATCAAATCAGGTAAGTTAATTTGAGCACGACCCACATCAACACAACTAACTGTTTCGCTCCAGCTGGAAAATTTCGATGTTCAGGTTTGACTCTAGAAGACGGCTGTTCGGTAGCTTCAAATGTCAGGGAATTTCGGGAAGCTTTCTCTTTCTACATGGACTGTTGCCTGATGGAGTTTCGGAGCAGCCGTTTAAACAAGTTGATACACTGATTTGGCGGAGCTTGGGAAACAGGAGACACGATATACTTATTGCATTCCGAATAACTTCGAATAATGCCCCTAAGTTCCTAATTTTTCGAACACAAAGATTTGAAACACGTTCCAAAAATAGCTACAAGTTTTCAACAACTTCCACTCTAACCACTCTGAAAATATCAGCAAGAATTGCTCCTTAAGAATCTTTTCTTTCCGACGCTTTGAAAAGGTTCCCGAACAAATAAAACCGATTTTCCTAGTAGAGATAAATTTCCAAATCTATTACAACGACTAATCCTAGAGCGCCCCCTTTGAGTTTCCAACTTTCGAGGCTTCGACATCACATCTCCGAGTGCTTCGTTTCTGCAGTTCGTGGATTTGACTTACATGGAGCATGTTTTGATTTTGACGAAGGTAAATTTGTAACATTCGGTGATCTGTCATTTGTTGTTTCATTGACAAGCTGTCACGCTATGAATTCACCCAACCTTGAATGCTAAAGGGGTGTTTTTCAAACTCGTGGCGTTTTCGGGCAAGCGTTTCCTTTTTTTTTGGCCTCTCCTCTCCTCCCCTCCCCCTCCCCGCTCCTCCCTTTTTTTGCGCTCGCCTTAATTTGGCGCGGCCAAAACGCAAAATGCCTCAAAAAGGCGGAAGAGTCTACGGACGTGCTTGCTACGCAGGATATCGGAACTCACGAACTTAGACCTATGAATGATTGTCACGATTTACAAATAGCTTGCCACTTCCTCAAGTAAATTCGACAGTGTAAATATGCTAATCAATTTTGAGTTTTCTTGTGACACGGCAACAGTTTGGAGAGCGAGCGTTTGACGTCGGGAAAGGAAAGCATATCAGCAAATCAAAATTGAAGATGAAAAATACTGAGATATTACTGGCCTCATTTTTTCACTGAAACATTTGCCAAAGAGACTACTAATC